>VYZU01009291.1:27095-62011 GCA_013401355.1 Ceyx cyanopectus
CCCCCCACCCACCCCCGATCCTGCGTCTTATGAGGAGAGACTAATTGGGCTGAGAATTTCTGTTGAGAAATGGGATCGGTCTTAAAGCAGCAATATTCAAGTAAAGTATCGCGTTCCGCGCTGTAATGTGGCTGAAAGATGGAGTTAAATAGGAAAGTCTACGGACGTACAGAAACGTGGGCTGCCCTGGGCAAGGAGAGGGGGAGAGGCTCCGTACGCAGCGTTTCCTCTCTGTAACCTCCGGTGAATTAATTTTTTTACGTATTTTGGGGAGGAGATGATTTATTTTAGGATTGAGGAAAAAAAAAAAAGTTTTTAAAATTTTGTTTTACCTTTTTTTTTTTTTTCCTGTATTTCTTCTGTAGTAACTCATACAGTGGCAAAAATGTTACGAGAATTTAACTCTCTGCCTTGCATCTTGTCTCCCCCTTACTTCTTTTTCTCCCCCCTTCCCCCCTCCTCTCCCCCCGCCTTTCTCTCTTCCTCAGCAGGGGCGAGTAAAGGTGGAGACGAGCCGGGGAAGTTGCCGGAGCAGGAGGAAGAGGAGGAATCCCAGGTTTTGCACGGAACCGGCCATTGCAAATGGTTCAATGTAAGAATGGGATTCGGGTTCATCTCCATGAGCAACCGAGAGGGAAGCCCCTTGGAGTCTCCAGTTGATGTCTTTGTACACCAAGTAAGACCCAGTTTTTTGTCTTCCATCTCAAGCTGCTGCATTTGGTTGAGCTCAGTGGGACTCCGGTTTCACGTGAAGGAACCTCTTTTTTTTTTTTTTTTTTTCTTTCCTGGGTATTTAGGTACGTTTGTAATTTAAAAGTTGCCTGAGGTAGTGGTTTTGTTGGCAGCGTACACTTGGAGTAAATAAGGTTGTTAGATGGTACAAATCTTCAGCCACAGAGCTATGCACAAAGGGATAATGTGTTTTCCTTCTAGGTTAAAAACTTCTCCTCTGCTTTTTATTTATTTACAAATGCCCTACATTGTAGCAAGGTTTGTCATTTCTTACCAGATGAGAAGATCACGCTTTTCTATGGAAACGGATTAAAATTCAGCTCGGCAAAGGAGAAATAAATGTCGGGTTTCACTCAGATAACATTTTAACACCATTTTAAGCGCTTTTCTTGTAAACCTCGAATTGCTTTTTAAAAGCTCACCTGAGATTAGTTAGTTAAATTAAGACATAATTACAGTGCTGTTTTGCAGTAATTCCGAATGAGAGCGTCCCTGTGGTGCTAGCTCCAGTGTACGTGTGGTTTGGTTGCTTCATTTTTAAAATACTCCTTCCGTGGGAAAAAAAAAAAAGAAGGTAACGATGAAAGGCTCAGCCCAGAAGTGTCTGTGTGAGGCTGTAGGGGAGAGAAGGGACATGTGGCCGTTTTGTTTTCTTTTTCTCAGCAGCATGAACCGAGCTTGTGTTTTGAACGTGGGAGCTGGTGCAGACGCCCTCCCGCAGAGGGTTTGGTGAGGGGTTTGGTGTGGGGTCCGTGTGCCAGCCCCGTGCAAAACGCCGAGGGAATTTCCCCCAAGATCGGTCCTGTGGTGTGTGAAGAAGCAGCATGTGTGGGACCTTCTCTGGTCCTTGAATTTCACTCGTCTTCTGTGCGATCAGAGAACAGCAGGGCGGTGTCAGGTAAAGAGACCATTTTGGGTTGGCTAGGGCCATGTTAGGAAGGCATCTGAACTTTTGATGTGGTTGTCCATTTTCTATGACGTTTGCAGTGACGGGGCAGGGAGGCTGTTCCGTGATCACATAGTGATTCCCTTGTAATCTACCATTTCATACCCGGCTTGATTCTGTGGTGGCTTCAATCAGTCCTTTTTAAAGAACACACCTTTCATTGGGTTAGTAAAAAGATGACAAACTTCTAAAGCAAACTGCTGCTGCTGTGGCTTGTTGCCTCCTTCTTTGCAGTGGTGGAGTAGATTGATGATCTTCTTGTCCTACTTGTTATAAGTTATATATACCCTCCTCCTGAGGACTTGCACACCAATATTAGCTGCTTGCATTTGGAATGATGTATAAAGTGTTGAATCCAATAGTGAATTGACTAAATTCTTACACTTCCTGCTTTGTGCCGGTCTGCAAGGTGCCCCCCTCATGGCCACTGCTTTTTCTTTGTAGAACTGAATGAATGAAATACCAGAGAAGGAGCAGTCTTCCTCTTGTTTTTACTCTTTCATTCCCTTCTTTGCACCTTTTAAAGTCATGAAGTTGCTTACAGTTCAATGAATTTATTTGGTGGATAAAAATCCTTTTTTTCCCCCTCATCTAATTTTGTGTTAATGCATGTAATTCATTTTGTTTCTCAAATAATGAAAGACAAACATTTTAAGTGTACTGGAGTTAATAAAAAACACATTTGAGAACAAAGATATTCAGAGTTATGGGACTAGAGAAATATTTTTTAATGTGATAAGTAATATTAGACAAGGTGTGCTGTTTCATAATGAAAAGTAGGCAGAGAAAATAAATTTAGTAGTCACTATTCAGTTGTGTTCCATAAAGGAATGTTAGACACATTTGTTTACACCTTAATAATCTACAATTTATCAACATCCTTTCGTTTCTAAGACATAGCACAGTGTAAAATGCAGTGAAAAATGTGATGTTTTATTGCACATAAACGGCCTGCCTCTGTCATTTTGAGTATTATTTAGAGATAAGTCTTTTGGTGAAGTTATTAGTACTGTTTAATGGATTGCTTTTACAACACAGAAAATACCTTTGTCACCTTTTTTCTGATGAAATCTAGGATACATGTAAGTTTCATGGTGACACTAATCTTCCTTAGTCAAAAGCAGATTTTTTTTTTTCTAAATAATGCTGATGGGGAGAAGCACTATCTGTTTGGTTTAAGAGTACATTTTAGATCACTTATATTACTTTATAGAATGTTTTGTGTTACCCGACTAGTTGACCAATGGTTACAGTAGCTGCCAAAGCATAAAAATGTCTTTAAATCAGTAATATTATTTAGCAGTGGTGCTTGTACAACAGTCTGTTGCCTGAATATTGATTTCACCCTATTCCCTCCTATTTTCATTCATTTAAAAAAATTTAGTCATGTGAAGAGGTCTTTTCAAGGCAAAAAAAAATAAATTAGTTAATGGTTGAACAAAATATTGCTGTTCAAAACTGCTTTGAAAACGCTCCATCATTTATTTGTGTGCACGTAGTGTGGCTTGTATTCACTTGTCCTGCAATGTTTGTAGCTGGTATCATTTAATAGAATCAGTGTAAGCAGAGGAAAGAAGCTTCTATCTTAGTTATTGAAGTCCTTTCAAAGCTAGCTTGAAACCTACCATAATATTCTTACTTCTTACCTTTTCTTGGTGACATGCCCAGTTTATGGGCTCTTGCTGTGAACAAAAATTTACTGGATGTCAGGTTAAAATTCCTGTAATAGTTTAAGCTCATTACACCTAGATTTTTGAGCTTTCTTCTAGGAGTTTCCCCTTGGTTAGGTAGAGATGATAGTAAGGTTTCTCCAGTGTCAGCAGATGACTAATATATTGTTATATTTTTAGAGGACAATGCTTTTGTTTGGATTTTTTTCCCCTTCACTCAAAGTTCTATCATGAAACAGCTTCAGTATTGTGTTTTTAACTCTACTTTTTAAGTTCTTCCTTCAGCACTGATAATTCTGATTGATCTTCTTTGAACTACCTTCAGGTTGTTGTTACCCTTCTGGTAATGAGGTACCTACAGCTCAATGCATTATTTAATGTAGAAAGACATCAGCTAATACATGTTCATCTGTGTGTGTGTGTGTGTGTGTACAATAGGGTACACTTAAAACATCTCCATTCCTATTCTTTTCCAGCTTTATGTGTTTGAGTAATTCATTATCATATAAAAATGACAAACTATTTAATTTTTCAAAGAGAAGCCATGCCTGATGCAGCAATATATTTAGTCCGTTTTGTTTCTTTTACCAAAAAAAACCCCACAAACCCACCAAAAACCAAAGGAGTAATGTTAGCCCTTTGTAATTTGGCTAAACCCAAGGATGTGCACTTTACTGAGTTCAAGTCAGTATTGTCTTTTGGACTTTTAGTAAGTTAGGATGGAATGAAAATGTCTCTGGCTTCTCTTTTGTGCTGCAAGTTCTGCACATAAAGTTAAGTGTGAACAGCTCTTGTTAAATTTAAAAAAAAAAAAAGTATTATTTGTCAAAGAGTAAAAGACTGAGGAGTGAAGTTGAGTGTACACGAAGAAGGGTCTTCATTGCAAAGAACTAATAAGAATTAAAGCTTTCATAAAATCAGAGAAAATGATTTTTTTTTCTGTTCACCATTGTACACACAACTTAGAGTTTTGGGATGCTGACAGTAAGGCAAAAATGCTGCAAATTATTTTTTTCATACATTTCATTTAGACTGTGTTAGGAACAAGTCTGTTTGCTTAGCATGAAGCTCAGACATTCAAGACCATAATGAAGGGTAGGGTGCTGGATGGAAATTGATGAAATTAAATGCATGCTTGTGCAGATCAAGGATTATGATTTTACATTCTGTTCCTGAGTAAGGTGGCCTTCAGAATGAGATGGATTGTTGGGACCTGACTGTGTAGTCCAAAATTCTTACCATGTTAAGGAGCTGATACAGAATTTCTGCACTGAGACCTTAAACATTATTCTTTTTTGGGATTCTCTTTTACAAGATGGGGAGAGGAAGGAAGGGAGGAGTAGCATGCAGGAGTTGGTGTATTTTGTTTTCTCATAGAAAAGGAACATGGCTGGTTTGAAATTTTTCACTTTCATCTGACCTTTCTTACTGTTGCTCTGACTGTTCCTGCTAGATTTGATAAAAATGGAAGAGAGACTTTTTCTTTCATTGAGGCCTTCTGCACTGCACTATCATTTGTGTATTTTAAGTTTTGCTCTTACTGTTGCAAGTACCTATATCAAAAAAAGGGAAGATTACTAAGACTGTTCAGTTCTGACTGTAAACAGAAGAGTAACTGTCAAGTTAGACATGTAAGCAGTGCATGAGAAATCTTGTCCCATTATTTGACCAACTATCCTTTTTGATGATGCCTTTTCTTTAAATTATTAGTATTTTAGCCACCATTGAACTACTTTTTCAAGGTTAAAGTTGGGTATAGCATGATACACTGAATGCCAATTTTCTTATATTGTGACAAGTTGCTTTTTGCAAGGATGGTTTAATTCATCTAGTACATCTTTTCCATTTCTGCATAATTAGGAACCTGTAAAAAACTTAATTGCTCAGGATAACTGGAAGTTGTGAGTATGCAGCAGGATCAGCATTCCATTGCTCTTTATTGTAAATAGAGCAGTGCCTGCTTGAAGTATGTAAGTTTCCACACACAATTATGCCATTATAAAATTACCATCTTTGGCTTCTGCTGGGGACCAGGCAAGCCTAGTCTAACCAAAACAAAACTGGCTAGCAGGATTTAGAGAGGGAAGCTGAGGAAGTAAGCGAGCGTGGAGTAAATGTGTCTGCAGTGAGTATGTGTGTCAGAGATCCGGCAGGGATCAGGTCCACACTCATGTTGTGAGTGTCCAAGTCTGCTCAGACCCAGCAGCAATCAGATCCACACTCCACTTGTGGGTGCCCAAGTCTGCTCAGACCCAGCAGCGATCAGATCCACACTCCACTTGTGGGTGTCCAAGTCTGCTCAGCAGTTTTAATGGGTATAGAATCTGTAATGGGTAATTGTCATCAATCCAGAGCCAAGCTTTGCCTCTCAATTGTGTTGGAGCATACAAAGAAAATGGACCTTCAGCAAAGGGGACCATGGATTTGTGGTGTGGCATGGTACATCCTTGTTTGGGAATATTATTTAGTCATTCATTTAGGCTACTAATTAGGCCCAGTCAATCCTTGCAAGTCCTAGCCATATGGCTAAATACTTCAGGACAGCTTTTTATGATGGTTGGTTGAAGAAACTTGTGATTTGGTATTGAAGTTAGGGAGCTGCCATCCACATTTCACCCATTGACAACTAAACCTAACGTTACAGTGCATTTTTAATAACAGATTCATGGAGTATTTAGGTAAATGGCAAATCCCATTAATGGTATTAGATCAGATTTTGTGGAAGAAGTTTAGATGTTAAATGTTAGCAAACAAATCTAGCAAGCATCCCCAAGACAGAGGCTTGCAATGGGACTATTTTGTCTTAAGAAAGATTTCCCTCTTTGGAGAAGCACCCCCTTGCCAGAACATGCTATCCCCCTTTCCTCCAAGACTGAGGAAGTTGTGCACAAGCGTTGGGATACTGGAAGGAAAAGGGTATTTTGTCTGAGGCACAAACATAAGAAATCAAAGCATATATATGAACGGAAGCTAAAAGGAAATGAATTGTTGAATTGGGAAAAATGTTATTGTTGCTTGGCTTCATTTGTAACCACATTGCTGAGGTAGTAATGTATTAGTACAATAAGTGTATTTAGAGCCATCCAGAATTTTTTAGACTCTTTACAAAGCATATATCTATGTAAATATTGTTTAATTAATCTTCCTGAAGTAATTTGTCGTAGTAAAAACCTGTCCCCTTTCTCCACTAATCATTAGTAGAAGCAAAATTGGGCACATTATTTTCTACAAAGCCATATAAAACTGACTGTAAAGGTGTAATTTAGACAGGATCCTAGGAACCTAGTAACAGCAGGGTAAATACTGTTTGTGATGTTAAAGTGAACACAAAGAAATAAGGACATACTGTTTATATTTTCCATTCCCTATATTTAAGTATGCTTCTACCTGCCCCCCCCCCCCCCCACTTTGTTAAATCAGCTGAAAATTATAAGAAGTGATACACAGCAGTTACTGGATACTTGTCTCTAAGGGGCAGTTACTCAGGACAGGTCTTGACTAGCTTTTTCTTGCTGGATGTCACTGTTGAAAGCTGTGAATCTTTGTATTGCTTTTATATCAGCAGAGTATCAGTAAATACCTCTGCATGGAAGGTGGTGCAGTGTTTCTGATTGCTCAAACATCATGTAGTTGGAGAGATTGGCTTTTCTTCAGATTATTCTGGTTTGTCCTGACTTAAAATGGGGGATTAACTCCATGGAAGATGGTTAAGAGGGAATTCCATATCCTCACTCCAGAGATGGCTCAGCTGCTTGCAGAGCAGCTGTAGAAACTACTGCAAGTTTTACAGTCCACTTGAATTAAGGAAAACTGGCACTGATTTGATTTTTTTTACCATGCAAAGCTGTAACATGCAGTAGATCAGCAGCTGCTCTGCAAGCAGCTGAGTTGGCTCTGCAGCAGCAGTGTGGTGAACAGGTGGAGGTTGGAACTCCTACAGACACCCTTCTTGGTGACAATCCTGTGGCCATTATTCTACTTTTACATTTGGTAGCAGTGCTGCTGCCTAAGCAAGCATCAAGATTCTTTTTTTTTTTTTTTTTTTTATGACACTCTCCCTGTTGGGCTAATGTTAAGTTCTGCTGGGGAATTATTTTTTTTTAAATCTGATTTTCATAATTTTTCATATCAGAGAACCCCCCATGAGGCCTCAAGTGATGGTGAGCAGTGTAGGTACCATGGAAGGCCAGCCAAGGATACAAACAAGCAGCTGCCTGGGTAAGGTGGAAGTATAGAGGCAAAGAGAGCTGGAAGCTGCTGTTGCTGGAATGAGAATGAAAATCCAGTGACCTGTGATGCAGAATAGCAGAATAGTGGTGTTACCTTCAGATGAGCATGAAGAAACAATGGAAGTGTTAGTGATTTTTGGGTTTGTTTTATTTTTAATTAAAAAAAAGGTTACTCATGGGTATTGGGATGAGTACAAACATTTGAGCTCTCCTTGGAAGTAAAGTGTTTCAGGAATCCTCCTTTGGGTTGCACCTTAGTTGAACCTTACACATCTTGTTTTCTTTACTACAATTAAGCTGTGGCTTTGAAATATATTGAAATGCTGTTAATAAAATACCACTATCTATAAAACAAAGTAAAAAGAGTTATGAGGAATTTTCAATTCATGACAATAATGTGTTTCTTCTGAGAAGTATGTTCACAGGGCATGTTCATCATAATTTGGATATATCTTTATAGCAGATAGGTGAGAGCTTAGATGATCATCTGAAAAATAGAGCACCTTAATTATTCCATGTGTGTAACTTAGAAAATTAAATACACCGATACATTTGGAAATCCAGTCTGTAGAATATCCTGGTTCTGTTATCACTGCAGGAGCCAAGAAAATCACTTTCTATTCCAAAAGTCTAATATAGTGCTAGAATTACCTTTCTTTTTTTTTTTCCTCCAGGGGCCCAAAAAAACCCTTTTTTTTTCCAAAATTTTATTTTTTGTTTAAAATTTCTTTTTTTTTTTTTTTTTTTTTTTTTTTTTTTTTTTTTTGAATGAGGAGGCTGAAAGGCTTGCGGGGTTTTTTTTATCATATGTTGGTATTTTCTTTCACCAGTTAAAATGGTTTAACAGGCAAAATCTGAGCAAATGAGCATATGGTCAATATTTGGGAGTGGATAAATTTCTCTACAAAGTAATCAGTCTATGACTACTACAGATCTTATGATGTTAGGAAACTGTGATAGCAAACACTGATGCTGTTAGTACATTCAGAAGTACATCTCATGAACATAGCTGATCATCAAAGATTATGTGTTCCCAAAGAGTCCCTCTTCTAATTAGTCATGGTCATTTATTAGTATGTAGAACAGAGGGTTTGGTTGGTTTTTTTTCCCCCTAGATTGCTTTTATTATCATGTCAGTTGAGGCTAAAGTATTATTTGTGTTATACATTTTTCTTTTGTTTATGGTCATATAAATCCATGCACCAAAATAACCTCTGGGCTTCAGTAGGGAGTGAAAGCAATAGCCCTTGTGTATTTCAGTCAACTAGAATAATCATGAACTTGAATTTTTTCAAAGTACATGTGTCTTTAAATCTCTTAATGGTGCACATGTGGTGTAATTTTAAAAATGTTTAATTTTACAACTGTGTTTTGCAAGCTAGTAATCAAAATCTTGGTTTGTTTTATGGACTATTTCTAATAACATAATCTTAGTGGAAATAGGAGGTTTTAAAAAGCCTCTGCTGACCATGTGTAGTATTTTCTGAATATTCTTAGACTCACTATATTGGAAATACTAGAAATACTTAAAAGTTTTAATATATAATGTACCTAATAGACCCAAGCTGACTTCTGTAGAGTTTGGATTAGACCCCCAAGTACTCCTTACATTTAACTGATGCAGTGTTACCATAGGTAGCCTAAGGCGTGTCAACTGCACATCTTGAGAATCAGCCACTGTTGACACTGAAGTGCAATAAGATCAAAGAATTATTTACAAACCCATTTGCTACCCTCTCCCCCAAACGGTAAAACCAATAGTACAACAGGTGAGTGGAAATTTTGAAAATAGTTTCAACAGTAAACACAAATTCCCTTTAATGTAATGGATACTAGGACATCTCTTTTTTCTTTTTTTTTCTTTTTTTTTTTTTTTGTGGGTAGATAGTCCGAATTCTGCTCAATATTCTTACGTGAGGTGGTTCCATTGACCTGTGAAACTTGTTGGATAAACTGGACAGCATTAGGAGTGGATTTAAAATATCTTATATCAATGTTTTTACTTGAAGCATGTAGAAATCTGCTTTTCTAACTGTGCATTTTGAGCTAAAAAACTTGAGGGCTGTTACTGTGGTCTCGTTTATTTCCTGTGCTGAGCCTACCATGTAAAGTGGTAAACTAGGGTTTGGGTCTTAATTGATTTTAAATGATACAACCTAACATTGTGTATATGCATAAACTTGACATTTAGGAAACTCATATATACTTTTCACAATATTCTATTTTTTAAATACTGTGAATGTTTAATGTGTTACCTAAATTCACTTACCCCTGATTTCTGGCAGGGGTAATGGGATATGGCAGGTCTTGGGAAAATTTCTCAAAAACTTTGTGACTAGTGTATCTGTGTTGATGAGGGGAAGGATGGGGAAGCCTTCTGACACTAGTCCTTCACTCTGCTTTTTCCCAGCCCCTGTTAGGGATGTAGAGACCCTACCCAGATACAAAGGGAGAGCTGTGACTCCTGCAGAAGGGGAAGCAGCTGAACCCTCCCTATGGGCAGTTTACAGATGTGGAGGCATAAGGTGGTCCTCAAATATTTATAAATGCAGTTGGTAAAGGTCTGACTTCACTTGACTGTGCCAAACCTGCTTCGTTTGTCAGCTACGTTATTGGCTTTTGTGTGAGGGTGTGTTAATTAAAGAGAGCATGTTACATTTTCTAATAGCTGTTGTATATGAATCAAAATCATATTTGTTTGGTGTTTTCACGAAGCATGTTTTGCAACAACTGTTTGATGGAGGGAAATGTAAGCCACAAGTTAACCCTTTAAGGAATGCCTGGTTTCTTGTGTCAGGGGCTGTGGCTGCAGCATGCACACTGGGTTTAGCCAGCAGGACATGGTGCAGGGCATCCTGTCATTCTGGTTGAGGAACTACTGCAACCTAGAAAAAGTAGCAAAACTTCTGGTTTGTTTGGTTTTTTTATATATTTGTAATTGGCTCCAGGAATTAGTGGTAATTTTTTAAAATGGACATTACTTGTAAGGTGATTGATCTGGGTGGGAAGCAGATGGATGAATAAACAATATTAGAAATGAGGAATTTCTTTAAACAGCATGGCATGTCAGCACTGGCTTTAGAGGAATATCACATTCAAGATTTTCCAGCAGAAATAGAGTACATTTGAAGATCTTTGCTTAGAGTAATTGGAATGAGTTTTGCTAATTTATGGTTTCATGAACACTTAATGCAGCAGTAAATGCCACATCTTCCACTAAGGAGTGCTTATTTCTACTGGATTGCAGTCCATTATCTACAATAAGAAAGTAAGTTACCAGATTCTCCTCTTAGCAAAAAATAAAATTGCTAAACATTAAAAAATCTAATCTATCATACTTGAAAATGTTTTACATTATTTAAACTCAAAACTCTCTGGTTGAGAAGATCTGTGCCTCCCAGTTTCTTCAGGGGAAATGAGAAAAGACTTCTGTAAAAACTAAAAATGCATTTTCCATTTTTATATTGTCTTTGCATTTAATGGTTACACATTTTTTTTAAGAAAGCAAATACTTTTCAAAATTAATATGCAGTCTGCTTTGATTAAAAGATTTCTTTGTGTTGAGTAATGTAATTGGTGGATTTGATTTCCCCAAATAATTTTTACATTAATCTTCATTCATTTATTTTCTTTAAGCCATTTAATGTCTTTTAAAATGGCAGATTATTTTATTTTTTGTAATATAGTGGTTTCTTTTTTTCCTGAGAATTATTCATAGTTTATTGTAAAGTGATAGCCCATTCCATGCTTATGTGGATTTACTTTCACATAGATAGTACTAAGTGCTTGGATGATAATTTCGTTTGACTGGTGATAACTGAAAATGTACCAAAATTAGATTCTTAAAATGGCTACAGTTGAAGACTTGTCCTTTTGCAAAAAATTACTGCAAAATACTAATTCTTTTTAGTGCTCATTATTCAACAGTGTAATCAATGTTTAACATTTTCTCTGTTCTACATACAAATACCATTTTTCAAATACAGGAATCAGTATTTTAATTATCTATAATGCAGTGCTATGCTTTTATAATGATAATTTGTTTTCCTTTTATCCATATGTAATTTATTCTTTAAGACTACTGTGTCCCTTACAAGGGAGTTAAACCATCATTGTCCACAGTAGGTGAAAAGCACCTCTAGTACATGCTTTTGAAAAGTATGAGGTAATTGGCATTAAATTATTTACTTTTGTTGTAGTATTTCTGGGTTTATGGTAATTAATCTGTTAAATTCTTAAAAACTGGTAAACTTCAGATTAATTTTGTTTCCTTCCTCCCTTTGACATAGATTTTTGAAGGTACGGAGTATTTTAGCTATTCTTTGAGGACCAAATATTACTAAGAGGTGAAATGTTGAGCCAGGTGATAGCAGCGAAAGTTGTCAATAAGTTCAAAATATATGCACAATTTCTTTCAGTGATTTTCTTCATTTCCTGATAAATTTCATCTGGGATCTTAGAGACTTACACCAGAAAAGTTTGATTAACTAAAAGTAAGGAGTTTTTTTTGTGTGTAAACTATTATTCAGTGTAATTATTTATTTTTACCATGTTTGTGAGAACTTTACAATCTTTAAAATGACCCCACTGTTACTTTATGAACATGTCATCCAATGACAGGATGAGAGGCAGTGGGTGCAAGTTGGAGCACAAGAGGTTTAAGGTCAATACAAGGAAGAACTTTTTCTCAGTGAGGGTGCCAGAGCTCTGGAACAGGCTGCCCAGGGGGTTGTGGAGTCTCCTGCTCTGGAGATACTTAAGACCCCCCTGGATCTGTTCCTGGGTGACTTGGTCTAGGTGCCCCTGCTCTGGCAGAGGGGTTGGACTAGATGATCTTCTAGGTCCCTTCCAGCCCCTAATATCTATGAATCTATGAATAACCATCTATCTATGTTCACCTAAATTTCTTACAAGAACAATCAGCTGTGCCATGTACATCAAGAGAAATACGACTCCTCTATTTACATCTTATGTGGCAGAAAATACTGTGTTGGCTTCTTTTGTTCATTTTCATCAGGGTGTTCATGAGCTGAAGTGTAGCTTTGCCATTTTGTGGACAAGCTTGAAATTCCTGTCATTTCAGGTCTAAGAGAGGACTAGCCTGGCAGATAATTATTTACTGATAATATTTAAGGAAATAAATCTATGGCTTTCTCAACTTGTAGAGGGGTGTTTCATGGTTAATTCTAGTGGTTTAACAAAAATATGAATTTGTGTTGAAAATGATAGAGGGGAAAAAAAAGGCAAATTATTTCCTTTTGTTAAATTTATGTAGAAGTAAATTACCAAACCATGAGTGTATATGCTTAATATATAAAGACAGTAAATAATCCTTGCTTCCTTCCAAAATTTGTTGAAAAATATTGATTGCATGTTTGTAAAATAATTTTGATACATTTACTACATGACACATTTCTGTGTTCAGAGTTGGAAACATCTGGTTTCCATGAATGTGACTAATTTTGTCAAGAGCTTTCTGGTAACGAAGTTGCTATTAAAGTGTTGCTGTTAAAAATACACCATCAGGCATTAAGAAATCAAATCGGCCAATTAATTTAGCTATTCTGCAAAACACCACCATGAAGTATTAATTCTTAATTAATACAGGATCTCTTCAATATTGCCATACAAGCCATGTTTTCATCTTCCACAGTGTTCATGCCTATTTCAGAAAATCCATTTAACAGTATGTAGGTTGGTTTAGATCTTGCTGGATAAAGCAGTGTGAGGGACCAGTGCTTACTGTAATGGTGGTTTTCACCTTTTTCAGTGCATCAGTGCACCACAAATCCATTTAATTAGTAGCTAGAAGAGGGCTAAAGATTCTAAGTGTTCATTTTTCCACTTGCCAACAAGATTGGCCAGTCAGCTATTGACCGCTGTACTGCAGTTGGTGTGGACAGGGGAAAAACCTCTGGTCTTGCAAAGAATGAGCTAGGATGATTTTTTTTTTCCCCTTCTTGTACAGATGTTGTATTTACTGTTTGTTCAGTTGGTAATATTCAAGTGAGGCGGGTTGCTTCAGCTAGAAAAGTTGTCTTGGTGTGCTGTGGTGATGGAGTGTAGGATGAATGAATGCTCCATTTCAAACATGCACGAGCGGAATCACTGTGACGTTGGGTTGTTGTTCTTACACCCGTTTCTATCCAAGACCATCACTGTGAACAAACACAACAGCCAAATTACAACTACAGCGAAGTCAACATCTGAGAAGCCCGTTCTCAAACGTACAAAATGCAGAGGAATTGATGGGCGGCTGCAGAAGCAGCTGATTCCATTTTGCTCCTTTCCATGCCAGTGGCACAACAGGCGGAGACGACAGCACGGGGTTGTGTGTTCGCCATGGAGCGGCCTCAAGCCATAATCGGTTTTAACGCTTAGCTCGAGAACCGCGCTAGGTGAACTGAGGCAGGCAGGGAGGTGTTTGCCAGCGGGGCCGGCGTACAGCCAGGGGGGGCGGTTCTGTGCCCCGCTGAGGGTGGTACCCGGGGGCGGTGCAAGAGGAGCCGCTGCCGCTGAGCGGGAAGCTCCTGAACGCGGCCCCCCCGGCTCGGCCGAGGGAGGAATTCGCACACAGCGCGGCTCGGCTTGCAGCCCGCCGATGAAAGCGGGGAAGCCGAGGTCAGGGCTATTCATTGCTATCGCTTCCTTGGGCCATCTACAACCCGCTCCTCCCCTGATGGTGAACTGTAGCCCAAGGAAGTGATTGATGGGAAAGATGGCATTATTTATTTTTTTTTTTAATTGCTCTCTTAACATGTTTTAAATTGTGGTTCCGTTTTTTGGGCTTTTTTTGTTTGCTGCTTTTTTTCTTTTTTAAGAAAAGCTGATTTAGCCCAGGGTGCGATACTGCAATTGAAGAATGGAAATTACGGCAGCTCCAGAATAGCTGCCTGACTTGTTGGGAAGGGGTTCGAGGGTGAGGTGGCTCTTTCCAGCCACAAAACACCAATCCCGCTGCTGTGCCACGTTCCTGCCGAGGGCGAGATGTCCCACGCAGGAGGACCCACATGCCAGCAGCCGCGGAACAAACGAACATAGAGCAAATGACAACTAAAAAGCACGGGCGGATCGGTTTTGCCCCAGAGATGCTGATGTTGGCGCTGCTTCCATGGTTTGCATCTGTTGATAAGGGAGGGGGGGTATCGAAGACACAAAACACTGTCAGAGCGAGCCGGGGTTGAAGTGAGCTCCCAACACTTTTCCTTATCTCGCCGTCCCATGGAGGGGCCCCGCCGGGTCCCCCGGCACCAGCCGCCCCAGGCTCGCAGCAGGCGCGGGGGCTTGACCCGCCAAGATGGCGGCGGGACAGGCGGCCCGGTCCGACCTGAAGCGGCGGCGGCACCGCACCTGCGGCCCGCCTTGAGGCGCGGACACGGGCTCTCGTTACACTCAGCCGAGGCCCGGCGTCGCTTGTCGTCCCGCAGGCCCCACCCAGGGAGGCCGGTGGGCGGCCGGTGCCACGCTTTGTTCCGCGGCCGTGGGGTCCTGCCCTTTCCTCCGCCGTGCGGGAGGGAGGTGCGGCCGCGGGCGATGGGGCCGGCGAGGAGCGGTGGCTGTCACACGAGGGTGACTGTCCCGTCCGGCGTGCTCGCAGCCGTGCGGCTCGAAACGCGGTCCCTCCTGCAGGAGAATAGCAGCCGGGCAGATGTGTCCCCCTAGCCCGGAGCCAACATGCAGCTGCTGCCTCTGCCCCGGGTAGTCGACGGCCGCCTCTGGGGCTCCCGAGCAGCGCTGGGCTCAGGGATCAGCCGCCCACTCAGCCCCTTCCCCGACCCGGAGCCCACCCTGCTGGGAGCAGCGGTGCAGGCGCTCTAGTGGAGGGAGGGGTTGTTGAGCTTGCGGGTAGGGGAGTGGTTGATGTTATTAAAAATTAAATTAAAATTTAATTAAATTAAAAACGACTTTAGAAACGTGCAGTCTCCTTTTAAGGAGTGCATATGCCCTGAGCTGAGTGTTGCATTTGGTTCTGGCATCATTGATTCTTAGAAGAAAAAAGAATACTGGGTGGAGAATTAAATGTGGGTATGGTAGAAAAACCATATTTTATTATCATTAGACTTCTCTGTAAATAGCCAGACAATGATGAAGCAAAGCATGCTACTAGATAAACATGCTGTGTTGCTATAGTCGTGTGTGAAATGTTAAAGTTACTACGTTTTTACTACCAACCAATAGTTTTTTTTCTTAAACTTGTTAGAACTTTTCTGCAGCATTTTACCTGGTGGCTTAAAATTTCTAATTGAACTGAATTCAGTTCAAATGGAATTGAATTTCTGAGTGTTGTAATGTGACAGCACACAGGGTTTTGCAAAATATTCAGCAGGATTACCTACTTCTGTTTGTATTGAAGGAGAACATCGTCCTTCATGCTAAAAAGCTATTCAGAAAGATTAATGATTGTGGGATTCCAATCTTGCAAACACTTGTTCTGTAAAGAACTATTCATGTAAAAGGTTTCAAGATTAGGACCTTAAATATGCAACTTTTATAACTTCACCCCTTAAAAATGGTCTTTTGCTTTAGTCTGGCCTTGGGCAAAGTTCCACATAGTCTCCATGGATTTTTATCTTTTTTTTTTTTCTTGTGTAAGAACTATAGTTGCATTTTTTTTTTTGAGGAAATAATTGATAATATATTACATTTTTATTTAAGAAAAAAAAATTGTACATTTGTCTGCTTTATATACTGTATATGAAATATCCATGTTTCTTTCACAACAGTTCTGCTGCAAAGGAAATAAAATCAAGCAATCTTTAGTATCAAGGGTCTCAATACATTGATTTTCCCATCGTATGTGGGTGGGGTTGAGTAAAACCAGTTTACAAATTCTCTGACTGTAGTTTATAAAAAAGTATAATTAAGCACCATATTTTTTACAACGAAAAAATTACTGCACTTCTAGACTGTTAATGGTGTGTCAGGATTCATTCCTCTGGGATGAGTTTGCTGTAGTATGGTTTGACTGATAACATTTGTTCCTTCCTCCCTGGTCAGCATCCATCTTGCTGGAATCTCGTGTTTTTCAGGTAACATTTTTACTTGCAAACGATTTTTTTTTGATCCATATGTTCTGAAGGGAATTTGTACTGACAGAAGTCTGAGGCTGCTTTGGTGGTTTCCACATAGTGGAGGGATTAAAGGCTGCTTTACTTGGCTGTTGGCTTCAAATAGGTGACACATGCAGTTTGGAAGTGTTTGTCAAGCAGGAGGATTTCACATTGAAAGTACAGATGACTTCTCAAGTTTTCTGTAGTTTAATTCACATGTGCTATCTGGCTGTGGATTTTCAGCTGAACAGAGGGTTGTTCTACAAAATGCAGTGTTCTTACTGTACGTGTCAGATAATTGGTGTACATTTCCTTTGGGGTTGGTAACTTAAACTTTCAATGTAAAATTATTTGGTTTTAATCTTAATGTTAAGTGTTGCTTTTACAATGGCAGAAGTGGAAATGGCAGAAATAGAAATCTTACAGGGGTAGAACTGCTTTTCAAAAATCACCAATCTTGATTAGCCCAATAATTGTCATTCCATAAACCAGTGCTTAATTAATCAACATTTTGGTTGACACACATCAGACTTTTCGTTGATGTTTTTTTCAGGCCCCGGAATTGTGCTGCATTTACTTTAAAATCAAGCCAGAATCTAAATAAAAAAACCTTAATCCAAATAAAAAAACCTGTTTGCTGAAGGTGTGATGCCATACAAGGCTTTGGTTTGGTTTGGGGTGGGACAGAATTATTGTGTGTGTTTTGTTGTTTTTTTTTTTCCCCCTGAACACAATCCTTGTTTGTTACATATCACCCTGCAGTTTCATTACTGCCTTAACACACTGTAGACTTTTGCTAGAAGAGACAATCCCAGCTAACTATTCCTTCACCTTGGCCTCCTGTTCCATAACCTGAACCATACCCACTGAGTTAGGAAGTCACTTGGGTTTCATTGCACTTGGATGGTGACAGTCGAGGTCCCCAGCTGAGCTCTCGCAGGGCTCCTTTGTGTGGCAAGTTTCAGGACGGGCCCTCAATTTGTCTGAGGGCAGGTAGGACTTAATTCTGTCTTCAGGGTCACAGAATCACAGAATGTCAGGGGTTGGAAGGGACCTAGAAGGTCATCTAGTCCAACCCCTTGCCAGAGCAGGGGCACCTAGACCAAGTCACCCAGGAACAGATCCAGGCGGGTCTGGAATGTCTCCAGAGCAGGAGACTCCACAACCCCCCTGGGCAGCCCCTGCAAGGCTCTGCCACCCTCACTGGGAACAAGTTTTTCCTTGTGTTTCCCCTCAACCTCTTGTGCTCCAACTGACTCCCATTGCCTGTTGTGATGTCCCTGGATGACACTGAGCAGAGTCTGGCTCCATCCTCCCTACACTGCCCTGAACATCTTGACAGACACTGCTGAGCTCCCCCCTCAGTCTCCTCTTCTCCAGGCTCAAGAGCCCCAGCTCTCTCAGCCTCTCCTCAGCAGGGAGATCTCCACTCCCTGCAGCATCTTGGTAGTTCAAGCAAGACTACCTTCTACTTCTGTTTCTGGTCAACAGAACTATGTTGTGTGTTGCATACACCTATCCACAGATTTAGTAGATACATTGAAAATATTCAGATCTGGTTGCTGCTAATTTAACATAAAGTCAGAAGGATGGTGTAGGTAATAAAAAAATAAGTGATTATCTATGTTATATAGGGAACATATTTGTCAGGGATGTGTAGTGAGGATGGGGCAGGGTAGGAGTGCAAAAGATCCAGATTCAGGGCACTGCTGACCGCCTGTGATGGGCAGGGTCGTTGTGGTTTGGGAGGAACTGCTGAATGTGGCTGTTTTTAATTGAGAAAATAAGGATGAGGAGAGAAATATTAGATGTATCGTAAGAAATTGAATTATTTAGCACATTATTCTAGTAAGGACTGAGTTAAGTGAACAAAATACCATATATGTTTATTTGTAGCTTGTTCTTCAGGTCATTATTGATTCCCAAATTTCAGGTAGTTATTATAAGTTACTATGGTGACATTAATGGTAAGCAAATTATCTTTTTTACTGTGGTAGGGGGAGAGTGTGCTGCAAACAAATGGAAAACTGAATGTAGGGAAAAAAACCTGCATGGGAAAATATTTTTAAAGGGGGTATTAGCTGTGAAAGTAATGTTTGAAAAATGACTACAGCATGTAAATTTAATTTCTGTCTAAAGGTATCTGCAAAGCACAAGATTTTCTTTGTTTTACAAAATGAAAAAATACCTGCCTTTCCTGAGCAAACATATATAAATCTATGATTCACAAAGATGAAACTTCATGAACTTCTTTTCTCTCCCATCAGCTTAGCATTTTCCCCATAAAATCTTGGTTTCCTTACAAATAGGATATTAGTAAATAAATACAGGATGTATAGTAAATAAGTAATTTCAGATTGTCCCTGGCAATCGTGGCAGGTTGACCAAGGAAGATGTTTTTAACACCTTTTTTAGCAGTTATCCAGTAGCGATAAGGCAACACTGCTTTGGGAGAGCTGAGCCAAACACAGTGCTACGCTGTAGACATTTTTGCTGCTTTCCTTCATCTTCTGAGCCTGCCCCTCCTCCATTTTGTTTTCCTTTTTCACAAGTTTTCTGGTTGTGCTTTCTCTTGACCCCACCGTGTGAGCTCCTGGCCACACGGGATACTGGTAAGATCAGAAAACGCTCCTGATGAATTAAAACAAGAGTGCACGACTCCAGGAAAAAGACTGCAAAGGCAGCAAAAGGAAAGTGGAGGTCTGCTGTTTTATCTATAAAATAATGCCGTAATCTTAAACCAGGGCTTGAGTTTTTGTTTAGATTGATCAACATTTAATATTAAAAGATAGCAGAGCTCTTCATAAAAAATGCATAAATACATTTAGTTACCATTCATTTTTTTTATTGTGGTTTGTCATGACAATTCAGAAAACCCAAGAAGAGTTAAAAGCACTGTCCATCTAGAAAGGTCATGCAGGCACCAAAGAGAACAATTCTTTCTTTTTCAGTCATCAGACAAGTTTCTCTAAGAACTATTGAAAACAACGGAACACGACTGAAATATTAACTGGTCCTTACAAATTAATGCCTTTTATTGCTAAGTAATGGTATCTCAGATCTGTGCATAAATACACTTTCTCATTCAGTAGTTAACCTTAACTTAGTGTTTTTTAATTATGATAATTTAAAACCTTATACTAACATATATCACCTATTTCTTGGCATTAATATTCTAGGTTCAGTGTTCTGCAGAATAGTCTATTCATTGACAGAACATAAGCAGCTAATAGCTGGCTAGTTGAGTAGATGCTGAAGCTATTTTAAACCATTTTAGAAATTTGCTCTTTAGAGAAACATATTAAACCTTCATTCCTCTGCTCCTTGAGTCTTTAGTTTTATTTTCATCTTCATCTTTCCTTTGGTAATATTTTAGCACAGCATATCACACCCCCAGGCATCAGGGAGTATATTGTGCTGTCAGTAATGTGTTTTCATGTCTTACCAGTCATGGTTCTCCACGTGCAGCAAGGGGAGGCATTCACAACTTTTGTGAAATAGGTACAATATTTGATTACAGAATCTCCTCAATACTGTGACTGCTGACTTTAAACAGGCTTTTAAAAGAAAACATGAGTTGCATTAGTTCGTTGAGTTTTTTTCTGTACCTGTGGGTCTGCTTTTTGCACGTTTGACTGTGGATTCAGTTGCTTACAATTGCTTGTTGATTATAGTTAAGAGTTGTGCAGAGATTTCTGTCAGGCTCCAGAGGTGAGAGAGGACTGCTGCTGAACTGTCTCACATATGTGGGGGTAAAGATTCTTGCTTGAATTAAGACATGGGCCAGCTAAGCATCATTGCTACCAACATCTTCCTGATCAGCAGCAGAAAGTCTCCCTTCTTAACTGAGTGTTACTCACTTTGTGGGCTTTAAGACTGCATCTAGTGATAAATAGACCAGGGTCAGGAGTAGGCTGAGGCAGTGAGTGTGGTCCATGTTATGTTAGCAGTAGCATGTTGCTCATATTTTCTCCCCATAGCAACTGCTGTTGCATTTTGGCACATCTGGCAGAAGGGTGGCAGCTGGTGGCATCGCTCTGGGCAGCAGCCTGAGCACAGATGCCCTGTCTCTTAGGAATGGGGCAGAGGGGAGGAAGAAGAGAATTGTGCTGGCTGGCTGTTCAGTTGTGTGGTGCCACCTCACTTCAGAGCCCAGCAATTATGCCTGAGCTGTTTAATTAGCAACACGTAAATAACCTGAGACATGGACACGGAGGGATGGAGAGACTTTGAAGTAGATGCATGTTTGGCTGACACAAGAGGTAGTAGAGCCCATGAATCACAATGGTTTGGTAAAAATTTTGTAGACCACCCATTTTGATTACTATTTATTTATTATTGTTATTATTTTCCTCCTCACGTTTCTGTTTTAATAATAACAGATTGCAAAGATGGGTATTTTTGTTTCCGTTCCAAAAGGCTCTGACCACAGAGCACAATGAAAGCTGTGAGGCCCTGCAGTGGGTAGGTAAATCCATGCTGGGGTTGCTGCGTAGCTGGTTTTCATGGCAGCTTTGCAGTGGATCTGCACCGTGCCAGAGGGGTAGAGGCATTTGGCAGCGAGGTGGTTTGTGAACNTGCTCCTTGAGTCTTTAGTTTTATTTTCATCTTCATCTTTCCTTTGGTAATATTTTAGCACAGCATATCACACCCCCAGGCATCAGGGAGTATATTGTGCTGTCAGTAATGTGTTTTCATGTCTTACCAGTCATGGTTCTCCACGTGCAGCAAGGGGAGGCATTCACAACTTTTGTGAAATAGGTACAATATTTGATTACAGAATCTCCTCAATACTGTGACTGCTGACTTTAAACAGGCTTTTAAAAGAAAACATGAGTTGCATTAGTTCGTTGAGTTTTTTTCTGTACCTGTGGGTCTGCTTTTTGCACGTTTGACTGTGGATTCAGTTGCTTACAATTGCTTGTTGATTATAGTTAAGAGTTGTGCAGAGATTTCTGTCAGGCTCCAGAGGTGAGAGAGGACTGCTGCTGAACTGTCTCACATATGTGGGGGTAAAGATTCTTGCTTGAATTAAGACATGGGCCAGCTAAGCATCATTGCTACCAACATCTTCCTGATCAGCAGCAGAAAGTCTCCCTTCTTAACTGAGTGTTACTCACTTTGTGGGCTTTAAGACTGCATCTAGTGATAAATAGACCAGGGTCAGGAGTAGGCTGAGGCAGTGAGTGTGGTCCATGTTATGTTAGCAGTAGCATGTTGCTCATATTTTCTCCCCATAGCAACTGCTGTTGCATTTTGGCACATCTGGCAGAAGGGTGGCAGCTGGTGGCATCGCTCTGGGCAGCAGCCTGAGCACAGATGCCCTGTCTCTTAGGAATGGGGCAGAGGGGAGGAAGAAGAGAATTGTGCTGGCTGGCTGTTCAGTTGTGTGGTGCCACCTCACTTCAGAGCCCAGCAATTATGCCTGAGCTGTTTAATTAGCAACACGTAAATAACCTGAGACATGGACACGGAGGGATGGAGAGACTTTGAAGTAGATGCATGTTTGGCTGACACAAGAGGTAGTAGAGCCCATGAATCACAATGGTTTGGTAAAAATTTTGTAGACCACCCATTTTGATTACTATTTATTTATTATTGTTATTATTTTCCTCCTCACGTTTCTGTTTTAATAATAACAGATTGCAAAGATGGGTATTTTTGTTTCCGTTCCAAAAGGCTCTGACCACAGAGCACAATGAAAGCTGTGAGGCCCTGCAGTGGGTAGGTAAATCCATGCTGGGGTTGCTGCGTAGCTGGTTTTCATGGCAGCTTTGCAGTGGATCTGCACCGTGCCAGAGGGGTAGAGGCATTTGGCAGCGAGGTGGTTTGTGAACCACAAATTAAAGTGTCCTGAGCTGCAGTGTTCAGTGTGATTGAGTGAAGTTCCTGTGCCATGTGGGAGGTAACAGCAATTCACTGAGCACACGTGCAAATGCCATGTGTGGATGCACTGACTCATGTTAATGTAATTACCTCATTGTAATTGAGTTAAGTACAATTGATTTAACAGTAGTGAAGATGAGCCCACAGTTACAGTCTAAATTGTGAGTTCGTATTGTCAGAATTAGGGATTCTTGCAGGAGGCTGAAAATTTTCTTCATAATACAGGGAGTGAAGAATGTGCTTAATTTTAGCCACATCTACAGTCCTAGTGAAACTTGTCCACCACAGTAATTTTTGTTTCCTTCCCAAATACTGTGTGCTATTGATAATGTCACTTTTGCAGAGTGGGAGGGATCAGCATGTTGTACACAGCACCATTTTATCTGATTAGCTGTTCTGTAGGATGAGTTCTGATACTGAGAGAAATATTTTGTAGGGGGGGAATCTCATGGCAATAATTTTTAAAGCCCTGTTGTTCACTGCAAGCTGATTTTTTTTTTCTCAGAAGTGTTTTTGATTCCTGCTTTATATTAGTTCTTACTGAGAAGCTCAGTTATTTACCCAAACTTACTCCAGCAGTAGTTGCCATCTCTAATTCAGTATGTTAGCATTTACTAATCCATTATTTTGGAGTCAATGGATGTATGAAGATGACATGAGATGGGGGTTGAAAAAAATTAGTATCTTGATTGGCTCATCAGCTAATGAGTTTATCAAATATGAATTGTATAGATTTGTTATGTTATAGCAACATAGATTTACTTTCCATTGAAGTGGCTTTTTCACTTTGGAAAAAAAATAATAATTTTGTGTAGTGGTCTGTACTGGTCCTTGCAGCTTTTGATAGAAAGACTTTATCACAAATTCAAAGTTTTCCATTAAGAGTTCATCTGTGTCCCTCTGAGTTCTGACCATAGTGTGTGGCTACTTGAATGAAATATCCCACAAAGAAAAATATCTTGACATTACTATTACACAGTAAACTTAGGTAACAGGTACTCTTAGGGTCTGATCTGACATTACAGTTCAACCTTTTTCCATTAGCTGTGTCAGAAGGAGCGATCTTACCTACTTTGCTGTATCTGCACTGGCCCAGGGTCAGGTGTGAGTCATTCAGCAAGCTAAACCTGTTTGAGAAACAAACCAAACAAACCTCTTCCCCCCCAACCCCCTTTTCTTTTGTAGAATTAATGTTGTGCTGGTATTGCTGCCTCAACTAGTGATGTCTGAGATGAATGGCAGAACTGGTACTTAATGGGGGAGGAAGGAATCTGCAGCTGCAGCAGGGAAGAGCAGAAGGGAACTGCTCAATTTTCCTGAAAAAGGCATAATTTAAATTAAGAATTCCATTAATGAGTTTATATGAGCAACTCTTTAACACTTTTCATTTTGTTATCATTCCAGAAATACTGTGATTCTGAAGATGGGATATTCTGTGGATCTACATAGAGAGATCCATATCCCTGTCTTTGACCATGAAGATTCTTAGGAATTTAGTAAGATACTGTAGATTCAAGCCAAGTATTTTTATGTTTTAAACAGTTCATTTCCAGTATTTTGTTTTGGTTGCTTCCTTCATTTGTTTTGCTTTGTTAAAAAACAAAACATCATATTTGTTAAAAAACTTGCATGGATAACTTACATGAAGTGAAATGGAGCAGAAAACAACAGGGACAAAACCAAAACACTGTATGCAATTGTGAGTACAAGCTGTTACAGCATAAAAAGCACAGTATTAAGCATATTATCTTTTCTTTCTTAGAAATTCCACTTAAGCCCTGAAGTTTAAGCATGTAAAGAAAGCTAAAAATATTCCTGATGTTTAGATAGCATGTGACTTGAGTCAGAGTGATTTCAAGACATTAGGACAGGCTGTATCAGAAATGATGCAGTGGTACCATTTGCTGTGGAAAAAGGAATACAAAACAGATGTAACAAATGTTTTATCTATAACAAATCATTAATGTGTGGAATGTGAGAGTGGTTCACATGGTGGAAGGTGAGAATTGTTCACATTTCAGAAGAAGACCATTGCTGGTCATCTCTCTGGTGCTGATAGTTTAAACTCTGAGTCCTGGGGAGTGAAATTCCTGTTGTCTTGGCTGAGTTTCACCCTGGTTCAAAGCAGGGGGCATTTTGACCAGCAAAAAAACACTCCTGTGGTTTTTTTTTTTCCTATGGCTGTTGGACACCTACAGTTTTTCAAACCAGTAATACTTGCAGTGCAAGCAATCCATACCTCCAGCAGCAAGATCTGGGTTCCATATATAAAAATACTCAAAAGCATGTCCTCATACCAAAAGTTTTGTTCCCAAAACAGTGAAGCATCACATGCTTCATGGCTGCCTTGCTAGCCTGGACCAATCTCTCCAGGCTGAATCCACGACCCAGCCCCGAGTCACCCCGTCTCTTGAGAAAGGATCCTGTAATGCTTCTGCTCATAAACTGCCATTTTATTCTCTTAAACACAGTGGTGTAGTAATCAGACCTGAAATGACCTCCAAACAGAAGTTTAATTTTTATACAACAAAAGGCAACAGATAGAAAAGGATCTTAACATCCATAAGATAGAGATCGTATGCCTGAAGTGCTATGTTATGTTATGACATGTTATGACATGTTATGTTATTATATGTTGTGTTGTGTGTTGTGTGTTGTGTGTTACGTGTTGTGTGTTACGTTGTTGGTTGTTAGATGTTATGTTGGTTGTTAGATGTTATGCTATGTTGGTTGTTGGTTGTTAGATGTTATGCTATGTTGGTTGTTGGTTGTTAGATGTTATGTTATGTTGGTTGTTAGATGTTATGCTATGTAGACGTTATGCTATGTTATGTATTTCCTGTGCTAAGTAACTCTCAGTTTCTCTAGATGGCTGTGGTGGAGCTCCTTTGGGACAGTCCATCTTTCTAGATTCTGAACCTTGCCTTTTTCATTCAGAAGGACATTTCAAACTCTTCAGTGTTTATTTTTAATTTCCAAGTGAAATATCCATGTTACTTCATCCTGTATCTTAGCATTTGTCCAACTTGCTGCCTGCTGCTTTGCTGAGCTGCTCTTACATGAAGTGCTGCTGGAGAGCTTTCTGTTGTTGCCCTGGCTGGGTATTGACTGATCATCCAGAGCTGGTTCTGTGTCCCTTTCACCAGACAACAAATGACTTTGCTTTGACTGGTTTTGATTTTAAATGCCTTTATTCTGTCTCATATCAGGCAATGAAAAATGGTTTGGATAAATGCATTATTTCCCAGGAGAAATACCTGTGGCTTAGGTGTCTGTGAGTAAATTCACAGTGTGTATTTTCTTTGATTACAAAGAAAAGTTTGTAGCTGTCTGTTTTCCTTTTGCACCCTTTAGGAGGCAGAGCAGAGAGACTATTAGTTTTTAAAAGCTAAAATCCCCATTTTTACTCTAAGAAAACTTTTCATTCCCTTTAGCTTATGTCATTTGAGGAAAACAAGCAAACAAATGAAAAAAAAAGAAAAACCAAAAGCAGGTCTTAAGCTGTGCTGGTTTGGTGGTTTATACTTTAACTCCCTAACTTCTAAATCAAGTGCTGAACTGCAAATATGGACATTTTAGCGATACAAGACTAATTTTTACATCATCAGCTGTTCCTGGTTTTAGTTGCTTACAGGAGAGAAGCCTGAGGTCTTGAGTCTGTAGAGAATCATGCATCTCCTAACTGTATTTGTTTTTTATGGTGTCTATTTTCTACACAGTTAAATAACCTAACTCTGCCAGGAGCTGTCCCCTCCCTCTCTTTTAAGTTTCTCATGTTGCTTGTTAGCCTCAAGGCCTTAATTCTCTGGAAACACTGAGGATGATTAATCAAGCTAATTTATGTTAACTTTAAAAAACCCCAAGCAATCTGACTTGAATTTTGTGTAGTCTTTACTTTCTATTTTCTTTTTAAGTTTTTAAAAATTTATTATCTCAAAAATATCTTGGCTGTCTACACATAGACATTTATGTACATGATCACTCAAGAATATTCCCATATCCACAGAACAAAGACAACTGTAAGAAATCCCACATAGTATATGAACTGTAGAAATTTCACAGGTGACTTAATCATGAACATGATCTTATACTTTCCTTGCATTCTTAAAATAACTATTCAGATAACCAAGTTGTCATGTCTCGGTGGTCTTGGAGGTGCAGAAGTACTGTGTAGCTATAAAAGAAAAAGCTGTTTTACTCATTTGTCCTTAAGAGCCATTGAATTGAGGGGATATGTGTTTAAGAAAATGAGATGCATTATACAGGATTGGTTTTAAGATGATTCACTTCTTTTCACCTGTACAGATGTAGGAAAGTCTCCCAAGTTTTGTGGTGTTTCTTGCATTATCCAAAATGTCTGGAATTTCTTTTCTGGAGGAGGTCTTAGCATCACGTGGGTATCAATAAGTTCTTTATCCTCCAGTCAGACTTTTACCTGCTTGTCTGTTTATGCCTTTAATCCTACATGTATAAAAGAAAATGAGACTCTGTTGTTCATATTCCCTTTTAGCTGGGGCAGGCAGATCTGCTCCCCAGCTCATCCCTGTGCACCCACTATAAAACCCCAGGGCTCTCAGACTTCCTATCTTACGGCATGAGGGAGATGTGTTATCCAAATCTGTATTTCATCCCTATGGTGCTATGGAGCCTGGATGACTCCTGATAACCAGTAGATTCTGCTTGTCCCCTTTTTTATCTGTAGCATTTTTGAGTCTCCACCTGAAGGTGAAGATAGTTTTTGATCAAGTGTATAAAATCTAATTCAACCTGAAAACTGAGCCTGTTCTCCAGCTGTCCAAGTCTGGTGGAAACTGAGCACAGCATCTACTCTGTGTTGCCACCGTGGGTACTTGAATGTCTTCAACTTCTATGTTACAGTACTTTCAGGGACCTAATTAAGGACATGAATGTCCTTTCAAGTGGGACTGTCACTTGTGTTGATGACAGTAGTAACTATATTTTTGGGAAGTAATGTGGTATTTTGGAGATTGCAGAGGATAGTAGTACCAAATCTTCCCCAGGCATTCACTGTGTTCCTATTCCAGGTTTTCATGTTATTTCACAGAACATTTTCACTTACCATCTTCCAAAGCCACATTTAGCAGAAGCTGAGTCATTCCCACACATAATTTTTCATTTTTTTCCTGTTATGTTTACTTCCCTGCATCTCCAACTTTACTGCATCTCCACAGCAGCTCTAACTGGGAGTCACACTGCATATGTGGACCTTGAACTATGCTCAGTTGAATCTCCTGGTAATCATTAGAGTTCATTTTACCAGAGCTTGAGCAATTGCTCAGTAGCCTTCCTCCCTGTGTCTCTTCTCCTCATTCTGCTTGCTTCTTCTCCCAGTGGGATACCTCTGTGGCAGCTGCTGGTACAGGAGCTGCTGGGCACATGCATCCACTGTATGTGTTCCTGAATCCAATCCCTGATAACATCTCCCATCTGCTGTGGGGCCCACTCTAGGATGGTGATAGTGATGTCATTACAACCAGGGGGGGGGTGGGAGTATGTGTGTTGGTATCTATGTTGGTTTTGTATAATTTGAATATATTGATTTTTATTATCATTTTCATTAAAGTTGTTCTAGTTCCCTTTTCTAATTGCTAAGTCTCTCCCTTATCCCCTTTCTCTTCCCCTCTGGGGAGGGAGGGGGTTTAACAGAGAGTGTCTATTATAGATCTAAGGGGCTGCCCTGACCCTAAACTGTGACACCAGTGTCCCTTGTCTTGACATACCTTGGCCTGGGAAGGGTATTTGGAAGGGAAGATATTGTGTCCCCTTTGTGAGCCAGGATCTGTACCCCATACAGGCAGTGGAAACTTGAGCATGCCATGTATGCCACCCGTGTTCTGTGAAACCACCTGATTGAGTATTGAAAGGAGGCTAGGGGAGAATAGATAGTTCAAGTCATGATGCTGTAAGGATATTACTAAGTGATGCAACTAAATATGTGCTTGGAAGGATTTTTCCTGTGGAATGTTTGCCTTAACTGCATCAGAACTAGTCACCTGCCTGTGCTTCATAAGGTGATGTTCTTGGCATGCCTGATGTGTAACCGACCCACAGAAATAAACAAATCCAGAATTAAGATATCATACTTCTGGGTCTGCTGTCCCCCACAAGTGTTGATGGGAGCTGGGTCAGCAGAGTCTAAGAGGAAAGACTTGTCCTTAAGGAACCCCTTTGTGCCTTCCTGCTGCAGCCACTCTGAACCTTTCAGGAGGCCTTGGAAAATATTTACATTCTTTGGCAGAGCATCTAATGTTAGGGCATAAAAATGACAGATGCAATATTGAAGGCTTTAATCATATTTAAGTAGTCTTGCATTGTTGGCTTCTGCGTAGATGACACATAAGTGTCGTTTGAAAAGTAAAGTTTTTAAAGCCTTTCTGAGTTACTTCCCCATTTCCTAGGGTAATAAATGTAAATAATTTATCTTTTACAGTTAAAATCTTTTGTCCTCTTCCATAAAAATAACTGTAATCTGTCTTCTGTTTGCTTCAGAAGGGTTTTGCTTGAAATGCTCTTATTTGTATCACTGTAACTTCAGAGGTGTTTTATTGAAACACAGGACATGTCTCTTTCAGCAGACTATAGCCTGTGCTTTGATAACACGTGGCCTGAACTGACCATTTCTGTCAGCTTTTAAAGTGCAACTGCTCAGAGAACTAGTTCTAAATACTATACCAAGTAATTACTTAAAGGTGCTGCTAAGTTCAAGTTATTTTTATCAACAGTCTTCTTATACTACTGTATATTTCCAAAAAATAATCTCATTTGAAGCCACCCTCTCATTCCTGTTATGTCCAGAGCATGTTAGATATTTATTACTAGTTTCACTGCTCTTTAGTACCTTAACTGTCATGTATTTAGATGATCTACCACTCCCTTCCCTCCAACAGAAATGACAAAGGTTTGAAGTATGAAACAGCTTTGTGCTCTTTCTGACTCCCAGACAAACGTGTTCTTCTATTCAAATATCCGAATATCTCATCAGTATCTGTAATTCTGAAAAAGTGGCATTTAATGAAGATTTAGCTGAATATAACTTCTAAATTGGTAGCACTACTAGGATGCTAGATTATCTAGTACTAGTACTTTTAAAAAAAAACAATTAAAAATTAGTAAATGTATAATCTGCTTTGCAATATTAGCTAATGAAGGTTAACTGCAATAAAAAAAGTATAGAAATACTAGGGAACTTGAATCGTAAATCAGGAATTGTTAGCACAGTATAAATGTTGCTGTTGAATTTTGCTTTTATAGTGAAGGAAAAAGGTTTTGGTTTATAATATTGTGAAAATAACTACAACTTAAAAAGAAAACATCCCCAATAACAATTTCAGCCTATAAATCACTTACTTGCTTTATAAGCAATGACACTTGAACCCCACCAATTCTGTCATATATTCATATTTTTGCACAGTGGCTTTGATTTTAGTAAATATGTATTTTAACCAGTATTTTGGTGTTTCACATGTATTTCCATTTTAAATGAATAGAATTTAAAATTAAATAGTAAATGTAGGTTCTGACCTCTAGGTGACTTAGCAGCATTGATAAACCATGCCTTAGCCTGTTGATAAACTATGCCTTTGTGTATCATTTGTGGAGGACCTTGCATGGTGCAGCATGACCTTGGTGGAAAGCAGGGACATCTGTGCCATAAAAGTAAAAACAGTATTTGTACAAAAGCTTGATAATAGTTCAAGAGAGGTTCCTATTTATTAGATAATGAATTTTTATTTCATAATTGCTAAGGGCATACTTACTCCCAGTTGGCTGAAGTATCATTCTTGTTCACTTACTCCCTCGCTCCTTGCTCGCAGTAGTTTTCAAGCAGTTTTCTTCTCTCTGAAGCATCAGAAGAGGTCATTGAAGTATGGAAAGGCTTTACACTCATGCAACTGATGGACATTTTCAGAAGGCATCCTCTGCAGCAGGGATCTTGGGTTGCTGAGGTGAGGAACTGTGAGGTTGCAGGCATGACACTGTGCTGGGCTGGCAGGCTCCATGTCTCAGCCTTGGGCCTGGGGGAGGTGGTGGTGGTGGTATGAGAACAGCTCTTCAGAGTCCAGCTATGGGCAGCTGGTACCAAGCAGAGGAGAAGGAGAGATAGTGGCAGAGTGTGAGAAGGAGATAGTGACAGGGGTGCACTGCTAGCACAGTCCACATCAGGGTTAGGCTGTAAATCATCATTCAGCTTCCAGGACTTGAACTGCTCCTGTGCCTTTGCAGCCTGGGGAGAGAGAAATTGGCTCTTCTGTGGCTTTGAGAACCTGTAGCCACTGGAACTTGTCAACCTCTTATTTTACAAAAATGAGTTTTAGCTTGAATTGTCATTTGCTCCAGCCCATTTCTTGTAGGCTGCTATCACTGGTCTTAACATGGCCCACCCTTTCCTGTCCCTGCCCCTTGAGAAGGCCATGTTGCTGAGTTCCAGCATGATCCAACTACCATCCTCTCTCACCTTCATCCTTCCTGCCCCACACTCCTGCCTCAGCTTGATGACAGGTAGGATTCTTTTTGTCCCGGGTGTGCAGTAGCCTGTGTCTAACCACACAACCCAGCTCCCCTTTCCCCAGCCTGCTGCTCCCCTGTTGGTCTGCAGATTTGCAGCCCCCTGTTACACCACAGTTAAGGAAAAAGAGTCAGGTCAGTATAATCAGGATCTATTTTGCCATGAGAATAGTGTGAGCTGAACGGTCTTGTCAGGTTTTGGAGCCTGTACCACTGGCTTGCTGTATAAAATGTTTTCTCTGAGTATCAGCCTGTGGCTTCTTTAGTTACCCACAGTGTGAGACAGGCTTCTGGTTACTGGTGAGATGTGACCCACCCAATCTTCTCATGGAAAGCTGGGATGCAAAATAGTGGGTGAGTTGCTGTCTCGGGATTTTCCAGTTTTTCACTACTGGTATCCAGTTAAAGGTTAAGGGCAGCTTCCCAGAGGTGGATGTTAGGGTTATGAAGGAAGAAACCGTGACTCTTTAAGGCCACTTCTGTGCAAGGGAAGGGAAAGGTGTGGGTGCAGAGAGAGATCCTGCTACACCTGAATTAGCAGAGCACAATCTGGGCCTCATTTCTTTTTAACTGTATGCAGTCTCTTAGGATGGCAGGAGGTGGTGAGGGAGGTGGTTTACCTTTGCATAACTAAAACATCTTCTGGCATAGGGGATTGTCATTCCCGTGCATGGGGGTGTATAGAGGAGCACAGAAATGGAGCTTACAGACATCATAGGACAGGAGTGGAAAACAGAGGTGCTGCAGTTGTTTCTGAAAATGTTGAATTGTAGCCATACTGTGTTTTATCCTCACCATGAAACTCATAGGAGAGATGCCAGACATGAAGACAGCTCAGCCACATCCATCATGCAAATCACGCAGGTTTCAGTGAATTTCTGTCCCTTGTGAAAGAGAGAACTGGACTTGGTGGCATTCATGGATTTTCTGGCGTCCTGCTCTTCTTTTATTTTAAAAAAAAAAGAAAGGTCTAGGACTCTGTGACTTCTCCTTCCTTCAGATAGTAGAAGACAAGCTGCAAAAATTGCTTGGCTTGACCTCTGCCTTGGACATTTGGGTTTTTCACGTAAAGGACGCTTGAAAACTACTCTGTCTAGGTAGACAAAAAAGTATGCACCTCACCATTGTAATGAATTTTTCAGTGTACAGCACATCAAGGAAAGAGGTTACACCGTGTCCAGAGTCATGTGAATTTTCTCCCCTGTTGGGAAGTTTTGCACTTGATGCTCCAATAAAATGGAGTATCAGGGTGCGTTGGAGACCCTGTTCAACTGGACCTTAGGCCCTTGTCTCATAAAAGAAGAAAAGATGGGGAAAACAGTGCATCCTCCAAATGAAAATACAGAAAGGATAATCTGCCCTATTTATTGATTGCATAACATTTGATCCTAATTTTTGTGGATAGGGCCTTCAGGTTTCAGCAAAACTGCCTTAGAGCAGATGAGTATTTGGAACAGAAAATTAGACAGTTTCACAGAATGTGAGGGGTTGGAAGGGAGCTAGAAGATCATCTAGTCCAACCCCCCTGCCAGAGCAGGGGCACCTAGACCAAGTCACCCAGGAACAGATCCAGGCGGGTCTGGAATGTCTCCAGAGCAGGAGACTCCACAACCTCCCTGGGCAGCCCCTGCCAGGCTCTGCCACCCTCACTGGGAACAAGTTTTTCCTTGTGTTTCCCCTCAACCTCTTGTGCTCCAACTGACTCCCATTGCCTCTTGTCCTGACTTCTCCGAGAAGCCTCTTGTCCTGTTTCAGTTGCATGAAAGTGACTGTGGTTGCCTCAGGGTGGAATAGCTCAGTGGTGAGTGAAGAAAGGGAGATGCCCCCATCCAGGGGGGATTTGAAGGGTTCCCAGAAGCAGTGTGAACAACCTGTAGTGAGGGAGCACTTGTGAAGAGGGAACTTGAACGTGTTGGACCATTGTGAGACTATCAAGATGCGTCTCAATGAGTGGACTTCAGGAGGGTATTATAAAGTGTCTGGGATGAATGGTGTAACTGTGTAGTTTTAGGAGATAGCTGAGATGGTATAAGTGGTAAATTGGTCAAGAGGCTGCATGTTACAGCCTCACCTGCCATGACTGCACATTCATGCAGCTTCTTTTCAGATGTGCTGGTGGAGTTGTTTTTTTTTTACTCTGCATAGTACTGATTTGGGGAGCTGTGTGTGGCATTACCAACAGAGGTAAACAGTTTTCTTCCTGAGTCAATGTGAGACTGAGGCAGGGGAAGAGGAACTATCCCTTTGAATTGACTGAACTTCAGAGTCCTTAAACTCTTGTGCTTAGCCTAACTGATGAGAAAATACTTAGACTAAGAAATGGGAAAAGAGGCTGCCTTGATTTTCATGCCCGGCATTAAAGCACAGAAGTAGGAATAAATGCTACATGCAATAACACACGTGGTCTATGCAAAGGCACAAAGTAAGGGTGAAAACGAGTAGCAGAAGGCTAGTTATGTAGGTGCTAACACTAGCAAAAAAAATACACTTACTATAGCGAGAAAAGTGGGTGAGGTCATAGAAGAAAAGCAAATGAGATGTTTATGATCAAAGATCTTTTCATGAGTATACCAAACTAGAACAGCTGGTACTGAATATGTAACCAGATATAGAGGCAGCAGCAACACGGTCAAATAGCATTCATAGCCTGAACACAAATACTGAAAATTATGTAGAAAATTGTGAAGGTGTTGTGAATGAAGTGGCATCATGTGAAGAAGGAAAATAGCCTCTTTGGTCAAAATGGCCTTGGAGAGGAATTATGAAAGACCTTTAGCTTAGGCTTTATATATAGACAATGTAGTAGCAATATTATGAGAGGAATATTAGTAGGAATAGTAACATTATAGGTAAGCTGGTGTTAAGGGTGAGTGTAGATGATCTTCTATGTCACTTCCAACCCCTGACATTCTGTGATTCTGTGATCCTTTTGTTCAAAAGCAAAATAAATACATTTGCACACTTCTCAGTAAGTAGAGTAAGAGTGTGAAGTTGTTGACAGAATGGTGAAAGGTCATGGACGTGACTGCCATCAAGGTGGATGTTGGAGACTGTAGCAAATTCCAAGTAAATGTGAAATTGCATTTCAGTTACTACCTCTGTCTAATAAATGTTGTATACATGTAGTGTACATGGCTTTTCATTGCCAAAGAGCTGAAGTGTAGATTTTTGAGAAATGAAGTGATTTATAACTTTAAAAAAAACACCTTTATTGCCATATCTGTATAATTTTTTTTTTGTAATACTGTAGTGTTGTTTTTTTGTTTTACCATAAAATATTAAGGAACACATTCTCATCCCAACATTTGCCATTTCCATTGTGTATGCCCTGGAGCTCGTTATGTCTTTCTGTTAACAGATGTAGCTCACTGCAAAAACAAAAATCTATCCCTGTTTCCTCTTCCTTTTATCCTCCTTGCCCCCCAAACTGAGTTTGTTTCCTGTCAGATTAGTGAGTTAAATTGGCTTATGGGGAGGCCCAAGAAGTGCCAGATTTGGTGCAAGATAAGCCTGTAGGAGCAGGAAAAAAGCCCTTAAGGTCAGCAGGGGTGGTGGCGAGTTGTCCTGTGGGTGCCCAACCTTTAAATTCTGCGTCAGTGCAGCAGAGGTGCTGTGCCTTGCTCTCGGTGGGGCTGTTGTGCCATGTTGGGAGGTATTTTTTGGTTTAGTGTTCTGCCTGCAAAAAATACACCATCTTGCCATACTTCCTAAAATCACAGAATCACAGAATGTCAGGGGTTGGAAGGGACCTAGAAGATCATCTAGTCCAACCCCCCTGCCAGAGCAGGGGCACCTAGACCAAGTCACCCAGGAACAGATCCAGGCGGGTCTGGAATGTCTCCAGAGCAGGAGACTCCACAACCTCCCTGGGCAGCCC
>VYZU01009291.1:64871-84893 GCA_013401355.1 Ceyx cyanopectus
CTTGCTCTAGTCGATGGTTGCTGGCTCTTGTTGGAACTGTACAAGGTTCTTCTGGAGATAATTTCTTGCAATCTTCAGTGCAATTGGAATTCAGGATATGCTTTCCTTCATGTCTGGATTTAATTGTAGATCATTTTGGAGGGAAAGCCATTTACTTGCTTTGAGAAACCCAGCATACTGGTGGCATCTGGTGATTGTACTGAGCAATCGATCAATCATTAGATAAAAAGGGGCTGATACAGAAAATGAACGATCTAAGCAGAATGCCACTGAATAACTTTTTCTTGCCCCTTTAAATATTTTAGTGTCTGTGACAGCAGTTGCTCCCAGCCCTCACTAGAAATGGCAAAGTTTGTTTTTAGGTAGTTAATAAAAGTAAGGCACACACATTCAGGGGTGATCGGGCCCCTGTAATGAGCCTTAATTCCGAACTTCCTTTCTTTTGTAGAGCCCGGTGAGAATTCGAAGAATTCCCTGACAGTGCCCAGGAAATATTTTTCTTTGGGACCATCTTGCTAATGCAGTTTAAATTTGCTGTGTTTTGCTTTTTGTTTTGTAGTAGGAGATGCTTTCCAAGAACTTAACGGTGATGAATTTTTCCACTCTCTACTTTTTGTTGTTGCTAGTATTCTTACAAAATTGGCAGCATTTTGAACTAAGCCATTGCTTGTGGCAGAGGTGTGTGAGACTTTACATTATAGTCTAAAATACCGAAAAATAATAAGAAAACTATAAATAAAAAAATAGAAATGGCCCTGTCAAGTTAAAAAAAAAAAAGAAGCTGCAGTCTGTAATCACTGTATTGATGGCTGGTAAAAATAACAGCAAAGTCTCTGACAGCTGAAAGAAAGAGAAAGGAGGAAAAGCATGTTGTTGCTTTTAAGTTTTCCCCTTTGTTCACTGGCCGTGTGCCCATACACCCCATTCAGGGCTCTAGAAATGCTTCACTGACTTGAAACTCTGGCTGCTTTTGACTGTGTGTGTTTTATTTAAGTAATGTGAGGAAAACACTGATCTGGGTCTCTCCACGTTAATTTATCAACTTTGCGGACTTTTTTTGGTCCAACTGTTCTGACAAGTTAAGGAGGGATTCAGTTTTGGGGTTTGTTTTGTCATTCTTTTTTTCACTGTGGCTTTGAATTGTTACTGAACCCTCAGAGAATCTCACCATGAGCTGGCTGAGAGCATGGTAGGGTTTACACAATGTCAGACAACACCAAATCCATTTATAACATTGAAAAGCTGTTGAGAAGGAAGGTGCTGTGCCAGTCATTTGGAATAGGTTTCTCAACAGTTTCTGTTGTTAAAAGTGCTTTGAAAAACAAGCATGCACAAAACAAATATACACTTGCACAATATGATTTATGAAAGGATAATTGGAATTACTTTGGCTTTTAAATATATTTTTTTAATCCCTCTTGTAAATATAGTGCTTTGTTTGGAAATAAAAGTTATGTTGTTAGAAGTGAAATGAAAAAAAAAAAAAGAACGCTTAAAAGTACTAATAATGTTGTGGTTTGAAAAAGTACTATTTTTTTTGAAGTGAAATGAAAGACAATGTTATGTGCATATCAGATGTCAACCTGTCAGCATTTATTTTATAACAATGAAGCTCCAAAAAAAATGTGTATCATTCACATTAAGTTAATTTACATTCTTCATTACATTGTAATTACAGAAAAAGACAAAAACATCCATGCTGTGTTATTACTGAGAGGTAAAGGTTTCTGTTTATCTGCTTAGTGTTTCCCCTCTGATTAGCACCCCTCATTGTTGTCATAATTGGCTAGTTATTGAATGCTTGACTGTATGTTTTAGTTTAGGATAAAATACATGATGTGCAGTTCTTTCCTTTTTAAAAGATCTTCCCTGGTGGCTGCTGAAGACTGGAGAGGTGTGGACAAACCTAGTGATGGATTGATGGTTTCATTTGATGAGTGGTGCATATTCTTTGGGCATATTCTGCAATTGGATGTTTCTTCATTGTGACAAAGATCCCCTTATTGCTGTGCAGATATTTCACAGTGGAGAGCTTGCTTTAAAATACGTTGCCTTCTTGGGTGGCTTGTTGCATTGTTTTTTGTAAAATTACTTCCTTACAGTTGCATTAGTGAGAAAAATTGCAGGTTTCCTGTTTTCATACTTAAATTTTTGTTTTAAAAAACAGTCAGTTTCTAATTAAGGGAATAGGTATTATACATTTCTTCTTTCACGTGTCCCCCTCCTACCACTGTGTTTTGTGTGTCCATCCCTTTCTAAATAGTGCTCAACCTCACTTAGAAAATCAGCTGTTTGTCTCATGCCTCACATTTGGTGTAAAATCCAAGAGCAACACAACTGGTCAAGCAAAACCAGCTTTCATCCTGAACAGTGGAGTTGTGTGCTGGCTTGCTTTTGGCTGCTGGAAGAATTACCAGCTGGGTCCCTCAGTCAGACTTACCTTGGTAGCTCTTGTTGCATTACAGATACTTGGTTCTGGTTAGACTGTGAGACTACTGGGGGTTTTGGAAGGAAAGATGTGTGTTCGTGCATTATTTCATTTAAAATAAAATTTCTGTTATTTCACTAATTTAAAATTTTGTCTATTAGTGCTGTGGGCAGCAATGGACTTTTTAGTGGTGTCCCTCTTTAGAGAAGCAGGGAGGAGTTAAATGGCACACCCCGAGGTAACTGCTGCAGAACCAGGAACTGGAATCCTGCTTTCCAGTCTTGTGATTGAGCTCTAGAGAAAGATCCTTGAACCACCGAAGAGTCTAGGTTGGAAGGGGCCTCTTGAGACTGCCTGGTCTAACCTTCTGCTGAAAGCAGAGTCTTGTGTTGGGTTATTCACTGCCCTGTTACCATCAGTCTTAGCTTTTCTGGGCTTCTCTAATTCTTCTCATTGTGAGGAAAAGCTTCTCACATCTGGACAGAGTTTTACCTGAAATAGCTTTGGCCTGTTGCCTCCTGTCCCGTTCTCCATGCACCCCTGTGAACAGACCAGCTCCCTCTTTGTGTACCAGCTCTGTGGTGTCAGTTCTTGGGCTCTGTGTTGGTGTTCTGAGCTCCCATGCTCAGAACTTAGAGAGGCCCTGTCAGGGATTCCCGTCGAGCTGGAGCACGTTCCCCAGTTGCAGCTGTCGGGTAGTAGATGTGACCTACAGAGTCAAGCTGGGCTGCTTCTGGAGTGTGAGTGGGATGGCAGGAACCCACAGGGAAGAGTTCCTTCTCCATGGTTCAGCCAAGGGAATGCTGGAGAATGGACACAGAATCAGACTGCATTTTTCTCCTTGTTATGAAAAGTTCATGAGCAAAGAAAGAAAACACATTTCATAGCTCTTCTGCAAAAACTGCAAACGTTTGGAAATGGGCAGATTTTATAATAGTCTTGGTGTACCCAGCTGATCTCATTCATCTGCTGTGTAACTTCTGAAATAAACCTTCAGTGCAACCAGTGTTGATTTTATCTTTTTCCTTCCCCACAAAATTGTCTCACTTAACTTGGTGGTAATTCTGCTTAAGAGTTTGATGCATCAGATTTGTCCTGTGGTATAGACTTGCTATTTTACATAATTCAATAGAAACTGAGATGAACATTTTCATTGCATCAAAATCAATTATGAACTCCTGTTGACTTCAGCTTGTCCAAGATTTTGGTACTATGGTGTAATAGCAAGAGATTTATCAGTATTTATTCCACTTGCCCTGACAATAATAATTTCCTTTTCTGTGAATGAAAATACAAATCCATACCTAAATCATGCTGACTAGCTAAGATTTTTGGGGTAGTGAACAGAAGTTTAGCAGCTCACTAGGGATATTTGAATTCCCCATTTCAGAGTGCTTTCCTCTTTGATTGATTCTCAGAGCAGCAGAGCCATGTCCCAGATATAAGGAATGCAAAGCATTATTTTGATCATAAATTATCTCTTAAGTGAATAATTACTCTCCATTTTGCTAAAAAAAACTGTTTAGTCCTGTTAGACAAAAGTTTTAAGAATATATCATTTCCTCTGCTTCCTAAATCCCTCGTGTTCATCACCGAAAAGGAAAATGTTATTTCAGTTTTACTTATACTGAAAATAGGTTGTTTTTACTTTGTTTAGTGTTGAATAGTGTTTTCAGTGTGTCCAGGACTCTTCATTTTTAGTATCATCTGCTATAGCTCACACAGAGGAAACTGTTAGATATATATTCTGAGACAGTAGACGGGATAATCTGTCCTGTTGATGATGAATGTAAATACTGTTTTGAAGGCAATAGTAACCAAGAGTATTTTTCCTATTTACAGAGCAAGCTTTACATGGAAGGATTTAGAAGCCTAAAAGAAGGAGAACCAGTGGAATTTACTTTTAAGAAATCTTCCAAAGGCCTTGAATCAATACGGGTAACAGGCCCTGGTGGGACCCCTTGTTTAGGAAGTGAAAGACGACCCAAAGGGAAGACAGTACAAAAAAGAAAACCAAAGGGAGATAGGTAATTACTTTACTTTGCTATTCCCCCTCTTTTTTTTTATTTATTTGCAAGTTTTTATTAAAATTATGTTTTCACCATTTATTTATTTGTCAAAGAAAACCCTTTTATGTAAATTTGGCCTTTACATGTAGCATAGTAATTTGATTAAAGTAATAAAGCTGTATCTATACAACTGTATAAATCACCCAGTTGATTGGTTTTAATTGAGAGAGTTTTATTGAAGGGAGCATGTAAAAGAATGTAATATTTTGAAAATATTGCTATTAGACTGAATGAGGTCAGCCTGAATATAGGTGAAATAGCTGTATTTAGATGAGAATTATGCATGCTAAAAAGACTATTGTATGCAGTGGGGTTTTAAACTGTGCATCAGTAAGTAGTTTTATACAGAAGAAAGTGTAGGTGGTGCCACCAGGGTTGAGATGTACATAATTTGATTATATTTTTGCTTAATAAACTGAGTATCAGGTGTTTCCTAAGGGTTTAATGCTTGGTCATCCAAAGAACTGCTGTGATATTTTACAGATTTCAGGGTAGTCTTCAGAGCTGCACTTCTTCATGCACAAGTGCAGCAGTCTTACACTGTTGTGCTTTACTTTCTGCCTCTGTCTTGAACAGATTCTGTAATCCTATTCACTATGAAGCTGCCTGCATGCAGTTCCCCAAGGAAAACCTTCCTGCCCAAAATGTGAATCTCCCCTTTTTTGNTTGGGCTCTGTGTTGGTGTTCTGAGCTCCCATGCTCAGAACTTAGAGAGGCCCTGTCAGGGATTCCCGTCGAGCTGGAGCACGTTCCCCAGTTGCAGCTGTCGGGTAGTAGATGTGACCTACAGAGTCAAGCTGGGCTGCTTCTGGAGTGTGAGTGGGATGGCAGGAACCCACAGGGAAGAGTTCCTTCTCCATGGTTCAGCCAAGGGAATGCTGGAGAATGGACACAGAATCAGACTGCATTTTTCTCCTTGTTATGAAAAGTTCATGAGCAAAGAAAGAAAACACATTTCATAGCTCTTCTGCAAAAACTGCAAACGTTTGGAAATGGGCAGATTTTATAATAGTCTTGGTGTACCCAGCTGATCTCATTCATCTGCTGTGTAACTTCTGAAATAAACCTTCAGTGCAACCAGTGTTGATTTTATCTTTTTCCTTCCCCACAAAATTGTCTCACTTAACTTGGTGGTAATTCTGCTTAAGAGTTTGATGCATCAGATTTGTCCTGTGGTATAGACTTGCTATTTTACATAATTCAATAGAAACTGAGATGAACATTTTCATTGCATCAAAATCAATTATGAACTCCTGTTGACTTCAGCTTGTCCAAGATTTTGGTACTATGGTGTAATAGCAAGAGATTTATCAGTATTTATTCCACTTGCCCTGACAATAATAATTTCCTTTTCTGTGAATGAAAATACAAATCCATACCTAAATCATGCTGACTAGCTAAGATTTTTGGGGTAGTGAACAGAAGTTTAGCAGCTCACTAGGGATATTTGAATTCCCCATTTCAGAGTGCTTTCCTCTTTGATTGATTCTCAGAGCAGCAGAGCCATGTCCCAGATATAAGGAATGCAAAGCATTATTTTGATCATAAATTATCTCTTAAGTGAATAATTACTCTCCATTTTGCTAAAAAAAACTGTTTAGTCCTGTTAGACAAAAGTTTTAAGAATATATCATTTCCTCTGCTTCCTAAATCCCTCGTGTTCATCACCGAAAAGGAAAATGTTATTTCAGTTTTACTTATACTGAAAATAGGTTGTTTTTACTTTGTTTAGTGTTGAATAGTGTTTTCAGTGTGTCCAGGACTCTTCATTTTTAGTATCATCTGCTATAGCTCACACAGAGGAAACTGTTAGATATATATTCTGAGACAGTAGACGGGATAATCTGTCCTGTTGATGATGAATGTAAATACTGTTTTGAAGGCAATAGTAACCAAGAGTATTTTTCCTATTTACAGAGCAAGCTTTACATGGAAGGATTTAGAAGCCTAAAAGAAGGAGAACCAGTGGAATTTACTTTTAAGAAATCTTCCAAAGGCCTTGAATCAATACGGGTAACAGGCCCTGGTGGGACCCCTTGTTTAGGAAGTGAAAGACGACCCAAAGGGAAGACAGTACAAAAAAGAAAACCAAAGGGAGATAGGTAATTACTTTACTTTGCTATTCCCCCTCTTTTTTTTTATTTATTTGCAAGTTTTTATTAAAATTATGTTTTCACCATTTATTTATTTGTCAAAGAAAACCCTTTTATGTAAATTTGGCCTTTACATGTAGCATAGTAATTTGATTAAAGTAATAAAGCTGTATCTATACAACTGTATAAATCACCCAGTTGATTGGTTTTAATTGAGAGAGTTTTATTGAAGGGAGCATGTAAAAGAATGTAATATTTTGAAAATATTGCTATTAGACTGAATGAGGTCAGCCTGAATATAGGTGAAATAGCTGTATTTAGATGAGAATTATGCATGCTAAAAAGACTATTGTATGCAGTGGGGTTTTAAACTGTGCATCAGTAAGTAGTTTTATACAGAAGAAAGTGTAGGTGGTGCCACCAGGGTTGAGATGTACATAATTTGATTATATTTTTGCTTAATAAACTGAGTATCAGGTGTTTCCTAAGGGTTTAATGCTTGGTCATCCAAAGAACTGCTGTGATATTTTACAGATTTCAGGGTAGTCTTCAGAGCTGCACTTCTTCATGCACAAGTGCAGCAGTCTTACACTGTTGTGCTTTACTTTCTGCCTCTGTCTTGAACAGATTCTGTAATCCTATTCACTATGAAGCTGCCTGCATGCAGTTCCCCAAGGAAAACCTTCCTGCCCAAAATGTGAATCTCCCCTTTTTTGTCATTATGTTGCCCAGCCCAGTTGCTGTAATGACTGAGATTGAAGGGAATATATAATTTGTGAAGAATCCTAGTAATAAAATCCAAACACGCAAGTTTTGCCAAACAGACAAGTATTTGAGGTATGGAATGATGGAGAGGTAGATTTCTTGTGTAAAGGCCATGAACAAAATTTATTGCTGCTGTAACAGATCAGAGTCTGTAGCCACAACAAGGAGAGACTTTCTTTTTTGATTGCTCACCATATCTAGCCTTTCAGAGTTACGTTGCATGNTCTTGGTGTACCCAGCTGATCTCATTCATCTGCTGTGTAACTTCTGAAATAAACCTTCAGTGCAACCAGTGTTGATTTTATCTTTTTCCTTCCCCACAAAATTGTCTCACTTAACTTGGTGGTAATTCTGCTTAAGAGTTTGATGCATCAGATTTGTCCTGTGGTATAGACTTGCTATTTTACATAATTCAATAGAAACTGAGATGAACATTTTCATTGCATCAAAATCAATTATGAACTCCTGTTGACTTCAGCTTGTCCAAGATTTTGGTACTATGGTGTAATAGCAAGAGATTTATCAGTATTTATTCCACTTGCCCTGACAATAATAATTTCCTTTTCTGTGAATGAAAATACAAATCCATACCTAAATCATGCTGACTAGCTAAGATTTTTGGGGTAGTGAACAGAAGTTTAGCAGCTCACTAGGGATATTTGAATTCCCCATTTCAGAGTGCTTTCCTCTTTGATTGATTCTCAGAGCAGCAGAGCCATGTCCCAGATATAAGGAATGCAAAGCATTATTTTGATCATAAATTATCTCTTAAGTGAATAATTACTCTCCATTTTGCTAAAAAAAACTGTTTAGTCCTGTTAGACAAAAGTTTTAAGAATATATCATTTCCTCTGCTTCCTAAATCCCTCGTGTTCATCACCGAAAAGGAAAATGTTATTTCAGTTTTACTTATACTGAAAATAGGTTGTTTTTACTTTGTTTAGTGTTGAATAGTGTTTTCAGTGTGTCCAGGACTCTTCATTTTTAGTATCATCTGCTATAGCTCACACAGAGGAAACTGTTAGATATATATTCTGAGACAGTAGACGGGATAATCTGTCCTGTTGATGATGAATGTAAATACTGTTTTGAAGGCAATAGTAACCAAGAGTATTTTTCCTATTTACAGAGCAAGCTTTACATGGAAGGATTTAGAAGCCTAAAAGAAGGAGAACCAGTGGAATTTACTTTTAAGAAATCTTCCAAAGGCCTTGAATCAATACGGGTAACAGGCCCTGGTGGGACCCCTTGTTTAGGAAGTGAAAGACGACCCAAAGGGAAGACAGTACAAAAAAGAAAACCAAAGGGAGATAGGTAATTACTTTACTTTGCTATTCCCCCTCTTTTTTTTTATTTATTTGCAAGTTTTTATTAAAATTATGTTTTCACCATTTATTTATTTGTCAAAGAAAACCCTTTTATGTAAATTTGGCCTTTACATGTAGCATAGTAATTTGATTAAAGTAATAAAGCTGTATCTATACAACTGTATAAATCACCCAGTTGATTGGTTTTAATTGAGAGAGTTTTATTGAAGGGAGCATGTAAAAGAATGTAATATTTTGAAAATATTGCTATTAGACTGAATGAGGTCAGCCTGAATATAGGTGAAATAGCTGTATTTAGATGAGAATTATGCATGCTAAAAAGACTATTGTATGCAGTGGGGTTTTAAACTGTGCATCAGTAAGTAGTTTTATACAGAAGAAAGTGTAGGTGGTGCCACCAGGGTTGAGATGTACATAATTTGATTATATTTTTGCTTAATAAACTGAGTATCAGGTGTTTCCTAAGGGTTTAATGCTTGGTCATCCAAAGAACTGCTGTGATATTTTACAGATTTCAGGGTAGTCTTCAGAGCTGCACTTCTTCATGCACAAGTGCAGCAGTCTTACACTGTTGTGCTTTACTTTCTGCCTCTGTCTTGAACAGATTCTGTAATCCTATTCACTATGAAGCTGCCTGCATGCAGTTCCCCAAGGAAAACCTTCCTGCCCAAAATGTGAATCTCCCCTTTTTTGTCATTATGTTGCCCAGCCCAGTTGCTGTAATGACTGAGATTGAAGGGAATATATAATTTGTGAAGAATCCTAGTAATAAAATCCAAACACGCAAGTTTTGCCAAACAGACAAGTATTTGAGGTATGGAATGATGGAGAGGTAGATTTCTTGTGTAAAGGCCATGAACAAAATTTATTGCTGCTGTAACAGATCAGAGTCTGTAGCCACAACAAGGAGAGACTTTCTTTTTTGATTGCTCACCATATCTAGCCTTTCAGAGTTACGTTGCATGCAAAGGCTATGAAAAATATTTTTATTTTTAGGGATGATGATGATGATGATAATGATGATGATGATGATTATTATTTTAGCTAGGCTCCCAATATAGTTCTTATTTAAACTCATCTTCCACAGACTGTAATTACTAACCTGTTTACAATATCAGTATCACCATTGTTGTTGAGAGTTCATACTGTGGCAACAAAACAAGGCCATGGTCACACAGTCATGGCACTGTCATCCTGTTGGCTGCACGTGCATATGTGTGAGACAGAAACCTCAACATTGAAACGGGCAGGTTGTTAAGTAGACAGGAAAAACTACATCTTGAAGGAAACAGGGGTTTGAACATAAGTAGATCTCTGTAGTGCACAGCCTAGTCTGTACTGAGGAAGTGAGACTTTCACAGTGTCATTCATCTCATCCTAGGGAAGCATCTAAAAGCAGGAGGTGAATCTTGCCTTGTGGCTGCTTCTCTTCAGGGACTACAAAGGGAACCTAGGTCTACTGCTGTAGATACTTCCTTTACAAGTCTCTGAAGTTATGTGAGAAACCCTACTTTCAGTCATGTTTTTTCATAGGTAAAGCATAGAAAAAAATTGAACAGATATGCCCTGAAAAATAGTGCAGAGATGGTATATGAGACAGTGTACTTGTACAGGTTCACTTGCCTTTAAAGAAGGAGANACAAATCCATACCTAAATCATGCTGACTAGCTAAGATTTTTGGGGTAGTGAACAGAAGTTTAGCAGCTCACTAGGGATATTTGAATTCCCCATTTCAGAGTGCTTTCCTCTTTGATTGATTCTCAGAGCAGCAGAGCCATGTCCCAGATATAAGGAATGCAAAGCATTATTTTGATCATAAATTATCTCTTAAGTGAATAATTACTCTCCATTTTGCTAAAAAAAACTGTTTAGTCCTGTTAGACAAAAGTTTTAAGAATATATCATTTCCTCTGCTTCCTAAATCCCTCGTGTTCATCACCGAAAAGGAAAATGTTATTTCAGTTTTACTTATACTGAAAATAGGTTGTTTTTACTTTGTTTAGTGTTGAATAGTGTTTTCAGTGTGTCCAGGACTCTTCATTTTTAGTATCATCTGCTATAGCTCACACAGAGGAAACTGTTAGATATATATTCTGAGACAGTAGACGGGATAATCTGTCCTGTTGATGATGAATGTAAATACTGTTTTGAAGGCAATAGCCCATTAAGATCATCATCTGCTTTTAGGGAGGATCTGAGCTGCTGTTCAGAAATTTTCTAGTAGTAATTTTAGTTTTGAGATTGAATGTATAGTGATGATGTCTGACTGCAAGATATTTCAGAACTCTGCACCTGAAAAATAGGTGTCACCCAAACATGTTTCAAATTACAACACTTCTTATGAAAAAGGATTTTTTTTTTAAAAGCCAACATCCTTGTCCACCAGGTGGTCCATCCATGAAGTCCACATCTCTCCATCTTAGAGACAAGGATGTCATATAGAATGTCAAATGCTTTGCACAAGTCCGAGNAGATGAGAATTATGCATGCTAAAAAGACTATTGTATGCAGTGGGGTTTTAAACTGTGCATCAGTAAGTAGTTTTATACAGAAGAAAGTGTAGGTGGTGCCACCAGGGTTGAGATGTACATAATTTGATTATATTTTTGCTTAATAAACTGAGTATCAGGTGTTTCCTAAGGGTTTAATGCTTGGTCATCCAAAGAACTGCTGTGATATTTTACAGATTTCAGGGTAGTCTTCAGAGCTGCACTTCTTCATGCACAAGTGCAGCAGTCTTACACTGTTGTGCTTTACTTTCTGCCTCTGTCTTGAACAGATTCTGTAATCCTATTCACTATGAAGCTGCCTGCATGCAGTTCCCCAAGGAAAACCTTCCTGCCCAAAATGTGAATCTCCCCTTTTTTGTCATTATGTTGCCCAGCCCAGTTGCTGTAATGACTGAGATTGAAGGGAATATATAATTTGTGAAGAATCCTAGTAATAAAATCCAAACACGCAAGTTTTGCCAAACAGACAAGTATTTGAGGTATGGAATGATGGAGAGGTAGATTTCTTGTGTAAAGGCCATGAACAAAATTTATTGCTGCTGTAACAGATCAGAGTCTGTAGCCACAACAAGGAGAGACTTTCTTTTTTGATTGCTCACCATATCTAGCCTTTCAGAGTTACGTTGCATGCAAAGGCTATGAAAAATATTTTTATTTTTAGGGATGATGATGATGATGATAATGATGATGATGATGATTATTATTTTAGCTAGGCTCCCAATATAGTTCTTATTTAAACTCATCTTCCACAGACTGTAATTACTAACCTGTTTACAATATCAGTATCACCATTGTTGTTGAGAGTTCATACTGTGGCAACAAAACAAGGCCATGGTCACACAGTCATGGCACTGTCATCCTGTTGGCTGCACGTGCATATGTGTGAGACAGAAACCTCAACATTGAAACGGGCAGGTTGTTAAGTAGACAGGAAAAACTACATCTTGAAGGAAACAGGGGTTTGAACATAAGTAGATCTCTGTAGTGCACAGCCTAGTCTGTACTGAGGAAGTGAGACTTTCACAGTGTCATTCATCTCATCCTAGGGAAGCATCTAAAAGCAGGAGGTGAATCTTGCCTTGTGGCTGCTTCTCTTCAGGGACTACAAAGGGAACCTAGGTCTACTGCTGTAGATACTTCCTTTACAAGTCTCTGAAGTTATGTGAGAAACCCTACTTTCAGTCATGTTTTTTCATAGGTAAAGCATAGAAAAAAATTGAACAGATATGCCCTGAAAAATAGTGCAGAGATGGTATATGAGACAGTGTACTTGTACAGGTTCACTTGCCTTTAAAGAAGGAGAAATTCAAATGTGGGCATAAACACCTACAAAATTCTGTCTTAAAATGCTTGGTATGTTTAATTTGCAAGACATCAAAAAAGTCTGAAATTTGAAATGTTTGAAGTAGCAATGACATACAGGGAGGAAGCAGTGTCTTTGCTTGAAGGAAAATCATTTTGATTTAATGCCCAGCTAATAAAAAAAAGAGCATCTCCAACATGTGTAGTGGAAAATGTATCGGAAGTTGCTGTTGTGCAGTAAGAACTACCTCCATTTATGAAAGCTGATGCCCACTTGTGTTCTTCTCTTCCCTGTGTTCTCAGTGTTACAGTGTGAGGGCCCAGCCTCAGAGCATCTTTTGATATGGTTCCCATTTGAATGGTGTATTAGGACAGAAGAAAAAACTGAGAGGAGGAGTTAGAGATAGTAAAGGTGTGAAAAAGAAAGAGAAAAGCAACAATATGTGGAGAGGAAGAAAAAAGTAATGACGCTGAGATTGCCAATACTGATGCTTGTTGGTATATTTTGTGGGGCTTCCACAGTACACTCAAGAGTCCTTGTAATTTGCAGATTCTTGCTGCTGTGGGTACCTTGCTTTGATCCCCTTCAATGTTACCTTGGACCACATCTATTTTATAACATAGGTGGGAAGGCTTTGTAATTGGTGTCAGTGATACTGGCCCACTTCAGCATCTTTCTCAGCCAGAATGCTGGTGCAGACCAGTGTGAGGAAAGGAAAGGCTTTAGTGGTCAGTGGGAAATGAAGCTGTAAATAATTAAATAAGCAGCCTGCAGCCTTTAGGTTCCCAGGCTTTAAGTTACTGTCATATGCATGTGTCTTCCATATATTTTTTTTTCTAGAGTAATCTCAGCTAGAGGGGAGGTTTCTAGAGACTCAGCTGGGATTTACATTGGACAGGTGCTGGGTTCAGAAGTGGAGTGGTGTTTCATGATAGGGATGCACAAGCTGGTCTCTGTAAGCCAGGGGATCAATTGTGAAAGTTCTGAACACATGCCAAACAGTGTGTTTTGGTAAACTTGACAGTGAGCCAACACAAAAGCATTCTATGCTGCTCACTGGGAATGACTACAGGAAGCTGATGGAAGAGATAAAGTACCTCAGATTCACACCTTAATCACCTGTTCAGTGACTTGTCTGTGAAATCTTGATGTAGAGTAAAAGAAATTAAATCAGAACCTAGCCCACCACCTCAGGAGAAAGTTTGGAAGGAGGGAAAAGGGAAGAAGAAGAAAAAAAGATGTGTGGTTTGCTTTTGTTTGGTTGTCTGTTTTGTTTGTTGAGAAACTCAGTGTTTCTGTATGACCTAAAATGAAACCAGGTAAAGGACCATTTTATCATTTGTAATTTCTTATTTAAGATTATTTATATAATTTCATATAGCTGGGAAAATAGTCTTTAATGCAGCGTATATTTAAATTAACTTATCTTTGCAACCTAGATGTATAATTCAGTATGTGTAAGTGCTCTATTAGTTCAAAGTTGGATACTTTCCAGCAGTGTGTAGTCCTGTATATGCTCAGCTTGGTGCCTGTTTCATGTGGAACATTTCAGGAAGGATGGGGATGATGACAACTTTTCTTTTTCTTTTTTTTTCTTTTTTTTTTCTTCTTTTTCTTTTTTTTTTTTATATACAAAAACTAAAATTGAAGCAATAGTATAAAGGAAGAAAGTAGGGACAAGGAAGAAATAAGTGTATAGCTCCAGCTCTCATTTAAGGCATTTGANAGCTAGGCTCCCAATATAGTTCTTATTTAAACTCATCTTCCACAGACTGTAATTACTAACCTGTTTACAATATCAGTATCACCATTGTTGTTGAGAGTTCATACTGTGGCAACAAAACAAGGCCATGGTCACACAGTCATGGCACTGTCATCCTGTTGGCTGCACGTGCATATGTGTGAGACAGAAACCTCAACATTGAAACGGGCAGGTTGTTAAGTAGACAGGAAAAACTACATCTTGAAGGAAACAGGGGTTTGAACATAAGTAGATCTCTGTAGTGCACAGCCTAGTCTGTACTGAGGAAGTGAGACTTTCACAGTGTCATTCATCTCATCCTAGGGAAGCATCTAAAAGCAGGAGGTGAATCTTGCCTTGTGGCTGCTTCTCTTCAGGGACTACAAAGGGAACCTAGGTCTACTGCTGTAGATACTTCCTTTACAAGTCTCTGAAGTTATGTGAGAAACCCTACTTTCAGTCATGTTTTTTCATAGGTAAAGCATAGAAAAAAATTGAACAGATATGCCCTGAAAAATAGTGCAGAGATGGTATATGAGACAGTGTACTTGTACAGGTTCACTTGCCTTTAAAGAAGGAGAAATTCAAATGTGGGCATAAACACCTACAAAATTCTGTCTTAAAATGCTTGGTATGTTTAATTTGCAAGACATCAAAAAAGTCTGAAATTTGAAATGTTTGAAGTAGCAATGACATACAGGGAGGAAGCAGTGTCTTTGCTTGAAGGAAAATCATTTTGATTTAATGCCCAGCTAATAAAAAAAAGAGCATCTCCAACATGTGTAGTGGAAAATGTATCGGAAGTTGCTGTTGTGCAGTAAGAACTACCTCCATTTATGAAAGCTGATGCCCACTTGTGTTCTTCTCTTCCCTGTGTTCTCAGTGTTACAGTGTGAGGGCCCAGCCTCAGAGCATCTTTTGATATGGTTCCCATTTGAATGGTGTATTAGGACAGAAGAAAAAACTGAGAGGAGGAGTTAGAGATAGTAAAGGTGTGAAAAAGAAAGAGAAAAGCAACAATATGTGGAGAGGAAGAAAAAAGTAATGACGCTGAGATTGCCAATACTGATGCTTGTTGGTATATTTTGTGGGGCTTCCACAGTACACTCAAGAGTCCTTGTAATTTGCAGATTCTTGCTGCTGTGGGTACCTTGCTTTGATCCCCTTCAATGTTACCTTGGACCACATCTATTTTATAACATAGGTGGGAAGGCTTTGTAATTGGTGTCAGTGATACTGGCCCACTTCAGCATCTTTCTCAGCCAGAATGCTGGTGCAGACCAGTGTGAGGAAAGGAAAGGCTTTAGTGGTCAGTGGGAAATGAAGCTGTAAATAATTAAATAAGCAGCCTGCAGCCTTTAGGTTCCCAGGCTTTAAGTTACTGTCATATGCATGTGTCTTCCATATATTTTTTTTTCTAGAGTAATCTCAGCTAGAGGGGAGGTTTCTAGAGACTCAGCTGGGATTTACATTGGACAGGTGCTGGGTTCAGAAGTGGAGTGGTGTTTCATGATAGGGATGCACAAGCTGGTCTCTGTAAGCCAGGGGATCAATTGTGAAAGTTCTGAACACATGCCAAACAGTGTGTTTTGGTAAACTTGACAGTGAGCCAACACAAAAGCATTCTATGCTGCTCACTGGGAATGACTACAGGAAGCTGATGGAAGAGATAAAGTACCTCAGATTCACACCTTAATCACCTGTTCAGTGACTTGTCTGTGAAATCTTGATGTAGAGTAAAAGAAATTAAATCAGAACCTAGCCCACCACCTCAGGAGAAAGTTTGGAAGGAGGGAAAAGGGAAGAAGAAGAAAAAAAGATGTGTGGTTTGCTTTTGTTTGGTTGTCTGTTTTGTTTGTTGAGAAACTCAGTGTTTCTGTATGACCTAAAATGAAACCAGGTAAAGGACCATTTTATCATTTGTAATTTCTTATTTAAGATTATTTATATAATTTCATATAGCTGGGAAAATAGTCTTTAATGCAGCGTATATTTAAATTAACTTATCTTTGCAACCTAGATGTATAATTCAGTATGTGTAAGTGCTCTATTAGTTCAAAGTTGGATACTTTCCAGCAGTGTGTAGTCCTGTATATGCTCAGCTTGGTGCCTGTTTCATGTGGAACATTTCAGGAAGGATGGGGATGATGACAACTTTTCTTTTTCTTTTTTTTTCTTTTTTTTTTCTTCTTTTTCTTTTTTTTTTTTATGCATTTACACTAAAATTGAAGCAATAGTATAAAGGAAGAAAGTAGGGACAAGGAAGAAATAAGTGTATAGCTCCAGCTCTCATTTAAGGCATTTGAATCCTGTGCTGCCCTCCACTGCTATCACAGTTGTGGCAGGGAAAGTTTCTAGCACAGGTGACCTGCATCAGTAAGTGGTTTGAATTTAAACATGTAATAAATTAACAGCATGTTGTGGGATTTGGGGTTTGACACAGAACATTTCACTGACTTGGTTTATAGCACAGCCCTGCAAGTAAACTGGGAGGAAGGGAGTTGGGAGCTACTGGAAATGAGGGAGCTGAATGAAACTTTGCCACTGGATAAACTGTGATGATGAATTATGTTCTGGGAATAAAGCTAGTGAAATAGCTGTTGATTTCTAGCTCAGTTGGCTAAACAGCAATGAGCACTGCAACACTTCTAAATCCTTTTTCCAACATAGACACCTACGAAGGAGACACCACTAGAAAAGAAGTAGCTTTGTGTTAAGAGTCAGTAAATGGTGTTTGTCTGTGGACATGACTAAAAGCATAATTTTCAAATGAAGAAGAACATCTTTTGGAACCACTAATTGGGTGGAAATACAGTCACTTAGGCAAAGGGGGCCATAATAAAACACTACAGTGCTTCCCTGATGAACTGTCACTTAAAATTAGTTTGTGTCTGAGTCAGAGGGAAAACACATTTAATACCTGAAGAAACATTTAATAAAATGAAGACATTTTGCAGGTGATCTGAAGTCAGACCATAATAGGAAAATCTGAAACCTCTTCTTTAAAAGATGGAGACCTGCACAAGCAGCCACTGAACTGTGTGACGCAGCAGAGAAGAGGGCATGGTGGACATTTGGATTGAAGTTAACAGGACTGAGAGAACTACTTTAGGACAGCAAAGTTACATTTGAATGCAAAATGGTTCTGCTGTTTCCTAAAGGGGAAGCTGGCACAGAACTAAGGCAGAAATTGCATGGTTTTTACATAGGTTTCTGAAAAATACAGCCTTTCAAAAGGACCTTATTCAAGGGTGGTATTAATTTCAGAAATTAAAGCATGAACATCCCCCTCTCCTCCTTGACACTATTTCCCCTTGTTTTAGGTGGTAAGAATTTCTTTCCAGTTCTCATTTTTCCTTTTTTCACTTTCCAAGTGTAGAGCATTCTCTTGGCTGTTTACTTCTTCCCTGCTTCACAGCAATTCTGTTGGGTGATTAGTTTGTGTTCCCAGTGCTGCTGAGATCCCTTTTAGGCTTACAGACGGACATATCCTCAAGCAAAAATTGACATTATTTGTGCAGTATTTTATGTAGCTAATAATTTGCACACTTAGAAAGTAGACTAGGAATGGGGATAAAAAATGGAGATGTGCTTTCTAACATGAACTTGCTGGTGTTTGCTGACTGCACCATAATAAGCCACAGTACTGGTATGACCTGCTCATAATAGGAGCAGCAGAGATTAAAAAAAAAAACAGAAACAAAATACAAAAAAAACCTTTTTTTTTTTTTTTGAAAGAGAGAAAAATAAAACACCTAGATAGCCTGAGAGCTTTGCACTACTCTGTGCTTTAAGAAGGTTATGTCTTTGTTGGACTGCAGTCATCAGGGACAAAGTATTCCATACTTCCTCTTTTCTTCAGGCTGATAGTTTTGTTGGGAGATTTAGCACAATTCTGGTTTTTCCAAGAGTGGAATAAAACGAGGGCTTTATTAATAAGGTAAAAAAAAAAAAGGTAACTTTTAAAATAGCTGCCACTTAATGCTGTGGGTTGGAGGCTTGAAAGCTGGCTTGGAAATGGATCTCTAGGACAAGGGGTTAATCTTTCCTTGTCTTTGTGTAGAGCCATCCAAGTCTAAATTACAGGCTTCTGAAAAGTGTTAACTGCATATATTCATTAGGCAGCTCGTGTTAAAATCTGTATCATCCATCTGTGTTTAAGGGAGCTGAGCAGCCCCAGCCTTCCTGCATACCAAACACAAGGTAAGCTTCCAGGACTTGGTCCACCAGCCTGATGATAAGAATCATCTCTCCAAGATGGAGTTTTTCTTCACCAAAGATGAAAGGAATGTGGTTTAAGGGAGAAAGGACAAAACAACTTCCATTGTCTGGTGTTCATGGTGCCCAATACCAATGGAGCATACACTCTTTGGCATGATTTCATCTCCAACCCAGGATGTAGCTTAACTTCAGTCTTCTGAAAATGCCAGGTGTAGAGCTATGGTACAATAGGTGCCCCAGAGTGAGAGCACAAGCAGGAGTACCTTGCCTCTTAGAAGACAGTAAGCCATGGCTAGCCTGGTTTCTACCCCTGGATGCCACACACAGCATCAGGAGTTGCCTTCTTAAAAAAATAATGGATGTCTCCTCCTGCTTATTTCTGTACCTCAGGCAGTTGGGAGCCAGGATGCAGAGCTGTAAGATCAGTCCTTGAATGCTGGAGCTTGGTGTAGAAATGGTTACAGTTGTGCAGAACAGCAGGAATAATATTAGAATAAAAGGTTTTGTCTTTGAGAAGATGGAGAAGAAATCCCATTCCAAATTTTCAATGTAGAGAAAACTGCTTAATTTGAAAAGTGAGTGTCCATAGTAAGATGCAGGCCACGAAGCTTGATTTGATCCCTTACCAGCTGCATGGCTTATGAGGCTGATGTCAGCTGGTCATTTTGGGGTACCTTGGTATACTGTAGCGTGCTAGGCAGCAACACAGGCAATTCCTTGTTCATTTGAAAGTCTGCTTTCTGCTTCCTCACAACTTCACTACCAAATTCATCACAAAGCAACTTGAAAAGCAAGAGCCCTTTCCAGACCCTGCATTGCTGGTGAACTTGCACAACCATGTAATGTCCCAGCCTGCTCACTCAGGGCAGGTGGGAACTGGGCTTTGCACTTAGGCATACAGATCACCAAAACACACAAAAATAGGTGCTGCTCTTCCATCAGATGGGCCTTCTGATAGGGCTGTTCATGGGCTTCAAGTGATGCAGCTCTCTGTGCTAAAGCAAGAACCTGGTGGCAGTGATACAACTAAGGGATATCCAAGCCTAACTTTCTTCATTGCAAACCTGTATGAACAGAATAAAGGCTGAACAAAGCTATCTTTGCTATCTGTTTGTGTGCATGTACATTAAGAAGAGATAATCCACAAAATTTTCACAGTGTTAAGAAATCCAACTTTGATGATAAATAGATACAATTCTGAGAATGTACAAGGACAAGGAACAGATTGAGTAGGAAGGTGTCATTTTTATGTAGCCTTATGTAAAGCTGTCCCTACAGAGCAGATGGGTTTCTTAAGTGTATACACTGTTTTTGGAATGCAGAATATTTTTCTTTAATTTGATGTCTTCTCAGGCCTTGTGTTTTCTGAGTATTTCACCCATTTTAAACAAGGGATGAGCTCTCATTTACAGTCAAGTACCAGTATACATTCAGGCCTTTGCTATGGTGTACTGATGTGCCTAATGATCACACTGGAATCTTACCTGTAGTAATGATGTGCCATATCTAAGGAAATTTAGAAACAAGAAAGAATTGAGAACATTGTAAATAAATAAAAATTAT
>VYZU01009292.1:0-17394 GCA_013401355.1 Ceyx cyanopectus
CTCTTTATAGTCAGTGGAGAGAAGCTGTTTTTGAGTGTCATTCCCATGACCAAAGACAGATTTCTTAACAAACAGAAGATTTCACCATAGAGGTGGTGTTTTTCTTCCCAGTAGCTATAATGAAAAGGATCATGGAAAGCTAGCACAGGTGTAAGTACTTCTGTGTAATCTATATTGTAATGTATTTTTGCTGAGATTAATTTCAGATGATTTTGCAGCAGAATGAAAAGCTGTTGTTTGCAGAGCAGAGACCACCCCATTTCAGGTATCCCACTACTGAACCTCTGTACTGCAGTTGACTAAAACACAACTTCTGAAAAGTCACCTAACTTTGATTTCAAGACAGGAGATATGGGTAAACTACTTTTTTTTTTTTTTTCCTATGACAAATATTTCCTTTTGCAATGATTAGTACCATGATACTAAAAAAACACTCACACTTAATTTCTACTTGGCATTTGCCTACTTCTGTGTTTGATGTCATATGTCTCTCCTTAATGGATTTAATTGCTGAGGCACAGGTAATTTTTCCTTTTAGAATGTCTACATGTGTAATCAAATAACTTCTCAGTCCTCTACGCTAAATAGAAAAAACTCTTTAAGAACCCTAAAGTAATTTTCCAGCCTTAAAATAATTTTTGACTGTTTTTAATTAATCATGCAATATCCTTTTGTGATTTTAAACCAAGAGAACTAGAATCAAATATTCTGGTGATCTGAGGGGATCCAATTTATTACAAGTTCTCTATGCAACAAGTTGATTAGAGGTAAAAAACACAATGTGTTTGCCACCCAGAAATACAAAACCAACAAAACCAAACCAACCAAACAAAAAAAACCCACCAGATAAAATAATCTTAACATCTTATGTACAAAAGAATTGCTTAAAAAAAATGAAATACAAGATTTAGCAAACTTAAGTTTAAGAAGAAAGTCTACAGATCATGGAAGGAGGGGCTGGCCATCTGGGAGGAGTATAGGACTGTTGTCAGAGGATGTAGGGAGGTAACTAGGAAGGCTAAGGCCTCAGAACTCAATCTTGCAAGGGAGGTCAAGGATAACAAAAAGGGCTTCTTCTTTCTTGCAGGAAAAGCTAAGGTTAGAGACAATGTAGACGCTCTGCTGAATGGGGGGGGTTCCCTAGTGACAGAGGACACAAAGAAGGCAGAGTTACTGAATGCCTTCTTTGTCTCTGTCTATACTGCTGGAGACTGTCCTCAGGTGCCCCTAACACCTGAGGCACCAGATGATAGCATGAGAACAGAGTCTTCCCTGGTTGATGAGGACTAGTTTAAAGAACAGTTGAGTAATCTGGACATCCATAAGTACATGGCTGTGGATGGCATGCACCCGGGGGTGCTGAGGGAGCTGGCACAGGTCATTGTCAGACCACTTTCTACCATCTTCAATAAGTCATGGCAGACAGGAGAGTTGCCTGGGGACTGGAGGAGGGCAAACATCACTCCAGTCTTCAAAAGGGGTAAGAAGGAGGACTCTGGCAACTATAGACTGTTCAGACTCACTTTCATCCCCAGTAAGGTAATGGAGCAACTTATCCTCGGCACTATCCTTAGGCATATCAAGGACAAGGGGGCCATTAGAAGCAGTCAACATGGTTTTACAATGGGGAGGTCATGTTTGACTAACCTGATAGCCTTTNTTCAGGGGACTGACCTGTTGGAGGACAGCGAAGGGGTAAGGACCTGGGGGTCCTAGTTGATGGGATGCTGATCATGAGCCAGCAATGTGCTCTTGTGGTCGAGAGAGGTTCTCCTGCCCCTCTGCTCTGCCGTGGTAAGGCCTCATCTGGAATATTGTGTCCAGTTCTGGGCTCCGTAGTTAAAGAGGGACATAGAACATCTTGAAAGAGTCCAACGATTAAGGGAGTGGAGCATCTTGCTTATGAGGAAAGGCTAAGGGAGATGGAGCTCTTTAGGTTGGAGAAAAGGAGACTGAGGTGTGACATCATCAGTATTTATAAATATATAACAGGCGAGTGCCAGGAGGATGGAGCCAGGCTCTTCTCGGTGATGCCTGATGACAGGACAAGGGTGGAAGCTGAGGCATGGGCAATTTCATGCAAACATGAGGAGCAATTTTTTCACTGTGAGCGTGATGGAACACTGGAATCAGCTGCCCAGGGTGGTTGTGGAGTCTCCTTCTCTGGAGACATTCAAAACCTGCCTGGATGAGTTCCTGTGTGATCTAGTCTAGGTGATCCTGCTCTGGCAGGGGAGTTGGAATAGATGATCTTTCAAGGACCCTTCCAACCCCTGACATTCTATAATTCTATGATACTGATATAGTATGCAACAGAAGGGGCAAATGAGTCTCAAAAATGATCAGAAATAGAGTAGTATACTATGATGTTAGGTAAACTCTGGAATTAATGCCATGAAGAGCACTCAACTGTGATAATCTTCAGTCTTTAGTAATCCTTAAAATAATTCTCTAAGTTTAGTCCTGGTGGCATCCCACTGACTGGTTCTCTTTATCAGGTACAAAATTGTCATGTCAATGTGACCTAAATTGTCATGTCAATGTGACCTAAACTATTCAAGTGATAGAAATATTAAGTATTTCTGCATTTAGATTAATTTTGACAACACAGCCAAATATTTCCCCATGCTTGCAGATATCTCACCTCCATGAGCTTCACTCAGTTCTACTCACAAACTGTGTCTAGGATCCTGGTCCTTTTGTCTGGGAGTAGGATTAAGTCTCCCAGTTTTTAAGGGCAGCCCTAAAGGCAGTTTTAAAGCAAGTGATAGATACGGGAAAGGTTTTATAAACAATCCTGTTAGGTTTTAATAGGATCAGAACGATCACCTCTCCTATCATACTGAAAATGCACCCTCAGAGAGATTTTTCTTCATGCTGTTTATACTTAGGTAAGCCCTCTGAAGAAGTTTCAAAACAACCACAACTTTAAAGTAGTGCAAGTCTGACAGGGCAAAGAGATGTCATGACACGTACAATGTGCATTATAAGAAAAAGCTTTTACATAATCTCTCTCTGAAAATTAGTAGAGGATTTTCACCATCCCACAAAAACCAGTTCCTCTTTATAAGGAGTAAAAAGAGATAATGCTCAGAGAGAAGAGAGATCTGGCTAGTTTGGGGTAGCAGAGTGTTTCTGATCAAACAGCCCAGACTAGTTTAGCACATGCATCAGAGTTGGACAGTCAATCATTGGCCAATAGCCAAACAAAATCTTATTTCCTTCTTCAGCAAAGCAAGAACATTTTCCTTGAAGCATTCTACAGAGTGAAATTTAGACAAAACCAAACTGTACTTTTGGGAAAGCCAGCAAAATCCTCAGTCCTCACAAACAATTTTAAAAAGGTAAACAAGTAAGGTATTTAAAGTTGTGCTAGATCATTTGAAGCAGTGGGTAGTCTACCAGCCTCCTACCAGCACTATCAATGGAATTTTCACATCTCAGCAGGAGACTCTGCTGATGAAAATGCAGACAGTTATCACAGACATACATAAAAATATGTATGTATTCAAGTGCACATGCACACTTACACAATTTGTCATACACACACACATACACATGTTAGTGGGACAATGTAAAATGGAATACAGAAAACTACAGTTAGACCTGAGAGTTACAAATAATTGTCCATAAGGTTTGTCAAAACACATGTGTCCAAGGTGACTAGAATCTCCATTCTTCTTCAAGGCCTGAGCAATCTGATACTACTGTCTGTATTTTGAGCAAGAGTTTGGATCAGATGATCTCTAGGAGTCCCTTCTGATCCTTCTGACCTAAACTATACTATGCTGAGATTCTGCAGTAAAAAAATCCCCCTGAAGTTTTATTAACATTATGGAGCTTGTGTTTCAGAAAATTCTGGATAACAGATCCCCAGAACTGAAATCACAGGGACTCACAACCCCAAACCAACATGACATCTGCGTATGATGTCATTAGACTGAAATTTTCCCACATAAGAATTGTCATTCAGAAAAGGAGACATCCAAGAAAAATTAGATCAAAGCTTCTTTGTTCACTATCGCTGATTTAAGCGATGGCATATTTGGACCCAAAAGGATGCTTGGGACACTACAAACTGTGTTCAAAGGAAAGGCCACAGAGACAATACAGGCACTTCAGCACAAAAAAAATATTGGTCTTTAACCGATTTGTTACACATACTTGTGGGTCTGTACAGGGCCTGTATTGTCCTCTGAGCCTCCAGCAGATTTTTTATCTCATTCTGTATTTCTTCTGTTCCCTTTGTATTTGCATCTTTGTGAGCCTTGTCAAGCAGATATCCTTATGCTAATTATTCCTTTTGAAGCAGACAATAGATACTGTGGTGCATTTCAGTTTTGAAAATATCCTTGTTTATTTCTCTGTTCCCCTGAAAGATCCCCATAATGGGACCAGATCATGAAAGCACACCACAATTTTGCTGCTTTTAGATCAGTCGGCTTTGTTCTGGGTATGGCAGAAGTTATTGCTGCTGACTGTTCACTGTATAGATCTTTTCTCCTGCTAAACCTGTAACAGCTTTAGTCAAGGGTCAGACCCACAGCCTCTCACAGGCATATTCTCTCTTCTGCCTGCCTTCCAGGCCTTGAACTGAAGCTCAAGCCCTAATAGCAGCAGCTTCTCTGGGTAAAATCTGTAGTAGGCTAAAACACAGCAACAGAGCTACCAGAAATGAGCAGAGGCATGAGTTAATATTTCTCCTGTCAGTTTTTGCTTGAAAACAAATAACAAACCCACAGTGACATACCATGCATCTACTAAGTTGCTTGCCATGTCATCCCACCCCCATCATGATGATTCTTCTTACAGACCTGCTGAAGTCCCACAGATTGCTAGACTGTGAGCTAGTAAGAAGATATTCTAGGATAGCTGTAACTTATTGTTAGGTATAGTTTATGCAATAGAGGCTCCTTTTCATTCCCATAATGCCTATTACTCTTTAGTTTAGTACTTTTGGGACTTTGACACCCTTGAAATGTTAAAAGGAACTAGCCTACAAAGAGAAAAATGCTGAGGCAGGAGGGAGGAACTGCACTGGTTTTACTGGAGGACACCCTACAGATCAAAATTTGAAACTACACTCATGTACCTAGTTTGAGGCATCTTCCATTGGGGCAGTTCATAAGACACTCTTCATTAAGGACAATGTATCCAAGTATCCTTCTGCCTTTTCTTCTGTGACTGACAGACCAGAGAGTGATTCTGGAGTCCTAAGAAACACAACTGGAAGACATTTCCACTCCCATAAGCATATGGGCCCCTGACAGATTTTCTGTTTCCAGTCATAGGAAAATATTGGCCTGGAAAAAAGAGGTCAAGATGGAAGTCTACCTTAATCCTCTATAAAAACAGCAGTTCTTGTGAAACATAGTTGTTAAGAATTTAACTAAGATCATGTTCGGACTGTCTACTAGGAAACATTCAATTTTTTTTTAAGTTAATGAGCAGTATATAGGTAATACTTGAATCCACTGATATCGTAAGAGCAGAGTTTTGGAAGGCATGGGACTCTACGCCTTTGCTTTCCTCACCCCACACAGGCACTTACTTCTATCTTAGGAACTAGAATAAGTGGTGGAAGTACAGCCCTCTGTCTAAATACCTGTATTTGTTCCTTCCTTTGCTTGCCTTATAGAAATTTGCAATTCTTCCCCTGCTTTATCTGTACAACTGAAAACAATGGGGCCCTCATTATGTTTGCCAGAATAGTGAAATAAATGCAACTGTACATATATGCTCATATCTGTGATAAAAGAACACTAACGTTGAACATCAGAAATTGAAAGAGCGAAGTAAAGTTGTGTGTGGAATCAGTTCTACCTTGTGTTTGCATGCTCTGTAATTACAGCTGCATTTCTAGTACACTGTCAATGTTGTCTTCTGAAAAGTTGTTCTGATTAAAATCAGACAAAAATGTTTTTTTTTCATAAGTCTTTTTGCCAAGTAAAAATGAGAAACTGACATTCTCATCTATTTCCATTAGAGATCATTGGGTAAAGCTTAATGAAAGCTTAATGTTTTGAAAGAAGGCTCAGCAAACAGGAATGTTCTTACAAAACTTCTTGTGTGCCCAATGCTAATTTTGATACAATATTTCATGTTACAATTTTGCACAGTCTTTTGTAAACTATCCATGGCTAATTCAGGCTTCATTTCCACAAGAATAGCAGCATGTGTCTTTCCATCACTACACATAGGATTTCATCAATGCATTTCCCTCCTGTGGTTGGTTATACCATGGCCTGGCTCCAGCATTGTGGTGCATACCCAGATATGGAAATTATAGCACTCCTTTATATGCAAGATTAGGCTTAGAAGTATCAAGTTAATAATTATTTTTATTTTCTTTCCCCTAATCAGTGCATTAAATGAAGTATGATTCAATGATTACTTATTATTTTCAACTTTTTTTTCTTTATTGATTCTGAGTGTACATTTAAAGAAAAAAAATAATTCTTGTTTATCCAAGAGAAATGGAGTCTGAAAACAGCAGACTGGTCTCTGTAAATACACCAGGGGTATAAGCACTAGAGGACAGAGAAGAGCTGTTTAAGCTGAGGACAATATTGGTATTGGCACAGACAAGGAAAAAAACAAACCTGATTGTGAATACCAGATTTACAGCTGCAAGAAGCTGAATGGTTTTCAAGTTAGTGGGTGAGGGGATGAGGAAAAAAGAAATTTAAAAATTAGGAATTTGCAACATATTTGCCTTTGATAGCATAATTGAAGTCAATTATCCAAGAGGTTCCCTCATGTACAGTGTTCCTATAATTAATGTGTTTATTTTCAGAGTGACTGAGACATCTGGCTGAAAATATCAGCACAGGATACACTGCTACTATTAGCACTTCATCTGTGACTGAGAAAGGTAGATGACCACAAATTACAGCTAAATAGAACTTTTATAATTAATAGGTGTAAGAGAGGAGCCAAAATCCATTCATGAAAAGACCTAGCATTTTGTCTTTAACAGATGTTAAATTATTTTTTTTTTATCTGGAAGATGGATAATTAATGTCCTTTATTCTAAACCATAGCCCTTCTGGTTTGTTCCTACATGCATTAAGCATGATAAATATGTTTGTGATATTGTCCCTAAACTTCTACTTACACACTGAGTAGCTTGTTTAAAGCTTCCTCTGCTGTTTCACTGATAGCCTTCAGTTTGCAGCAGCAGCTGTTAGGGAAGAAACATGTACTCATCATAGTTCATCAAAATAAAATACAGAAGACAAGTATATGAATCTGTGTTTACATAATACTCTGTTCCTTTATGGAGGAATACTTAATATCCTATGAGTGATGACCAAGCAATTAAGTTGATAAGAAAGTGAAATAACCTTTTTAAGAGTGGCTGTTTTTTGCGAGCAAGATTCATCCTAATCCTCACAGAAGGGCAAAGGTCAACAGCTGTTCTCTGCTGATTAAGGATTTGCCTGCCCAGTTTGAATTTGTTGAAGCATTTCAGGAGGCTGGTAAGTGTGCTAAAGCACATAACTTATTTACATGTATAAGGACTGCATTCAGTCTTGAGAATTGCTTGATAACTAATAAACAGATGCACAGATAAAAAAAGCCTGCTCTCTGTGAATAGCAAAGGTACCCAGAGTTACCTGATCCATATTAATTAGGTTTCCACTGGATCTGCTGCAGTTGACACCTACTGAAGGAGAAAATATGAACCAGATTTCCTGAAACCATATATGTTGCTTTTAGTAAGATGTTTATGTTGAGAAATCTCCCTCTAAAATCCTGTCATTCTAGTGGGGTGTTCTCATAAAAAAAAAAAAAAGAAAAACAAACACAACAAAAACCTTCAAAAAGTGCTCAGGAACACTATGTTTAGTGCACTATTATGTTTCCATTTGTGTAGCAGTGCATTGGCCAAAGACCCTAAGCAGCGCGTTTGAGTAGGACTACAGGAACAGTGATAAATTTTAAATGGAAGTGCTTTAGATTGTTACCTCAGTTCTTCTGTAAATCCCTGTTTATTTTCATGTTACTATCTGGAATAAAACTATATTGCAAAGCTAATAGCCAGCATGGAACTTTGTAATGATGGAAGTAGAAAATTCCATCAAAGTCATCCTGAAAAGATTTGAGATTTACTGGGAAGGCCCGTCCACGCTCAGAAAATAATATTATTCAACAAAGTCAGCTTCTAGGTAAGGAAGTATCACCATCATAATGTCAGGGAAAGATGAAAAGGTGAGTGATCAGGATTAGCACTGTAACACTTGGCTTCCAAAGAAGTTCAGCTGCTCAGGTAGGTCTCTGAGGTATTCCTTGTGGCAGTACTCCTTTTTTTACCCAAAGCTTGTGAACTAAATTATTTTAGAATTTTAGAATAAAATACAGCATTTCAATAAACTTAAAATTAAATATATTAATAAAATTTGGCTGTTGATTGTGTTCGTCTAAACATCCACTTTAACAATACGCTATGTCTAAAGGATTTTGTCCTTTACTCCTTCTCTCCAGAATGCCAATTTCCCACTTAGGAACATTAACATGTATTTACAAATTGCACTCTGTGGGCTTAGGCACTATCACATTACCCCTTCCACCATTAGTCCAAGGCTGTGCAGACAGTTTTTGAAGAAGCATAAAATGGTGTGCAAGAGGTAAATAGCTTAGTCTGCATGATAATAAAAGATGTTATTGACTGAAGAGACATTTTCAGGTTCATAGCTTTACTGCAGGAGTCTTGCCATTTAACTCCTCTTTACCATTCTAATCTACCACAGAAATTCTATTACTAAATTTCAATTCTATAACTTGGTCTGAAGGATAGTATGTTCAAAGTCCCATTCATTATTTCTTTTCATGATCAAAATAATCCTTACACACCAGGGTGTGCATAAAATGTGCTCCTGTGATCACAGAACCCTGAAGACAAATAACTATACTTGCTTCTAGCACTGCTTTCCTGTTAGTTTTCAAAATGATAAAACATTAAATAATTCTGGAGACAGCTAAGTAGGAGACACTTAATATAATAAGAAATTTTATTCACATTTTTCCTTAGTACATTTTCATGAGGCTCTGAAAGGTGCTTCCCATTACAGCTCTCTGATAGCTCCAGGACCTTGACAGGTCCTCAAAATGCACCAACCCCTGCAGAGGCACACAGAAATCATTATTAACATTGTACAATGATTCACAGACAAAAAGGTGTATTTCATCAGACAGTACATAAATACAGTAAGTTGTTTTGAAAAGCAAATTTATGAATGGATTTAATTAAGACTATGACTTTTTTAGGACTGGAGCACCCATCTTGTTCAGGCGTCTGTACTGCTTGACTAAACTATGACCTCAATTGTAGCAGCTAAGCACTGTCATCTGATTGGAAATGTTGCTTCTGCAGTTGCTTGCCTCAGGGCCCTTTTCAAATGTTGGAAATATTCCTGGAGATGTGGGCAAGCCTAACTGTTTAGGAGGAAGGTAACAATACTCTGGGAAATAAATTCATTATTAAGGGGCAAATGGAAAAATCTAGAATGGTCATCACAGAAGTCTTCAGTGTAAGTCTGAGGAAGCTAATTACCTCATCCATGTCTACTGAATTCAGTGGAAACAGATCTGAAGTAATAAAAAAATCCGCTCTAAGACCTCCTACCAAACTTTTGTCACTTCTAAAAAAATTGAGTTAGAATGATCTCATGATTTTTGAAATATGAGTTTGTTTACATAACCTTTGAATCTCACTTTGTTTTCAAGTTAATATTCTGTTTCAAATATAATTAATTGATCATTTAAGCATTGTGTGTTTGTATATATATAAATATACATGACACGTATATAGTCAGTTTATAAAAATGAATGCCTCAGAATTTGCTCACCAAGCCGCAGAACTTCTGTAAAGATGCAAGAAACTGCTGCCAGAAAACTCCTTTATATTCTTAGTCAGTAAGCTTTCTTACATTACTCTTTCTTCCAGGTACCTCATCAGTTGATGTTTCAGACGGTATTATTGCCCTAAATCATAATACAAAGAATACACTTTCTATTTTGTGTTTTACTTGAGAAATAAAATGTAACATCTCATTATCTGACATCTATGTGATGCAATGTATGTGTTTTATATTTTAATTAAATTGAAAGCTTAATGTGCCTTAATATCAAAAAGAAAAATACGTCAGAGCAGTTACAATTCACATAACGTTTTGTGTACAAATATCCAAAAGTTTTAGGTTTGGTATATCTATTCCTGATCCTGTGTACAACACCACAATCCAGAAGTTAATCTACCTGGATTTATGTGGTTATTCACACAATATATGGAACATCTCTTGATAGAGAAACTTTACTAAATTAAGCAATATCCTTCACAAATTGCTGGGCTGTCCTCCTGAGCGTACAGGCAGCACCCAATCTACATGTAAGATGCTTCCCTAGGGCCTTCAGGTTCAGCTGAATTGCAGGGGAAGATGCTGCTAGTGTAGGTATGCAAATCTCTTGGATTCAATCTCTGGGGCGCAGGCAGACATTACAGCATGACCTTCGTCCAGGATAGGCATCCCTGAGCCTCCTCTGTCAGCCTCAGCAGAAGAAAGCCCAGTTGTTGCAGACAAAAACATTTCAATAAGTGCAATTTTTTTTTTTATTTATTTTTTTTTCCTGAGCCTGTGCTTCACAGATGAACCATTGAAATTCACTCCTGTATTGAAATTGGTCTGCCTTCTTCTTTTCCTTTTGAAACATTTTCTTTGCTGCCAAGGAAACCTGGTGTAGGAAGAGCAGTTCAGATAGCCTGCACATGGCTCCTGTTGCTAAGGAAACGACAGAGGATGCCTGCAGACCTCACTGCAGAGCTCTTTAAGTGCAGTTGTGCACTTGCAGAGCTGAGATCTACGTGGGTGAAAAGGCTATGTAGAAAACAGAATTGCTATTTTTTATTTTGCTTGATACCATGAAGATCTTTAGCAGTTTTTTTCTGAGACTGATTTTCCAAAATCACAACAATTAGTGTATCTCCTACATTCCCATATCTCTGCTGCCTGCCTATGCTTGCAATCATTTGCACACAAAGCAAATAATCAAGCAACCACTGTAACTGCCATATCCAGTTCCCCTCACTGTCATGATGAGTTATGCCAAACAGGTAGATAGGAAGGAAATATAGACAGATGTGATCTGTTTGGAAATGTAAATGATGATTCTTCAAAAAATTTTTGTATATATGTTTAGCTAGTATACAAAAACTGTTTCATCTTTCTATGCACAGTGGAAATTATATGTAATGCTAAAATACATGCTGGAAGAATATTAGATAAGTTACTGAGAGTCCTATTTCAAATACATTTATTTTTAATTGAGTTATACATGCAAAATCACATAGAAAATCTGATGACATTTCTAGTCTCCCATAGGGACTGGCACTAGCCTGCTTATTAGTTGACCTTCATGAGCTTCTCATCAGATATGCATAGGCACGTTCAGCTTTTTTACTATAATGGTACTTCTCATACTCATTTCAGCTCTCTCTTCATACAAATTGTTTGCATTGTAGCTTAGAAAACATTCTTATACTACTAAAGATTCAAAACTTATTGTTAGAATGAATTATTAGTCAGAAATAAATTGAACACTGAAGGCAAGTAACAATTTGAGATACAAAATAAACAGACTAATATGTGAACCCTGGGCATACAGATTGTTATAATCCTTTCTCTGCCTTAGCCTTTAAGGCCCTCAGTAAAAATGCTAGCAGGTACACAAGCCATTGTGCTTTGCATCTTGTGGGACTGGCCAAATAAAAAGCAGCTTAATAAATGAGTGACTCACATGGGCATAAATTAATGACTCATATGGAGAGTTTCATGAGCTTTGGGATTATAAGGGCAGCAAAATGGGAAGCAGCAGCTTGAAATGAACTGAAAACCTGGCTTTTACCTTTTGTATTAAAAATGTTGAGGTTGCAGTAGCACATTGTCATTATTCTTTAGTATATATCCAGAAACCAAAATATTGACCATATTATGGTGGAACAAATTAAGTTCAGAAACATATTTAGCATGTCTCTGTTTCCAGTTTAGTGGACTATGGTTTCACTATATTTCCTGATGTCAAGGGGCAGCAATTCCCTTTTGTTTAAAAAAAAACCAAAACTTTTTTTTTTTTTTATCCTGCCTGTGGTGGTGGGACCTGGCCAGTCAGGGACGGGGTGGGAGGGACATACATGGATGGGAGGGACGGGACAAGCCTGGACATGCACACAGACAGAAACGGAAGAGGAGTGGTTTCCAGGAGGCTCTCAGGCTCTCTCTCTCTTTTCTGCATGGACTGGGGACAAAGGAATCTGCCTTCTCCAGCCAGTTCTCGCCTCCCAGACTGGATTATGTCCAACCAGCATCGTCATCACCAGTTCTTCCTGGAGCACCTCTGCCAGCCACCTATTTTGTGGGTTCATCTGACACTTTGATCCCCTGAGACGCTATTTTCTTCTTAAAAAATATGGAGCAGGGATTTTTCCTTTCAAGCCAACCTTGTTGCATTAAATTCCCCAGCCTGTCCCCATCCTGTTCAATGGCACGTTCTGGCGACCCCTGCTGGTTGTCAGAGGGAAGGGCAGCCACCTGTGTCTGTTGTATATACTGCTGTTGCAAAGTTTACTGATTATACATTTTGTTGTTTGGTTTTGCATTCTATAACAAATCTCTCTCTCTCTTTGTTATATATATATTTTAATAAATTCTTGTCTCTTTATAAGCCCTGGGTCTCACATTTTATAAAATTTAAGATAACTGTCCAAACTAGGACACCCGAGCAAAACACTAGCTTAAAAACCAGTATAATGTAAGGTCAAACTGTTGGCCCAGATGTGTATTTGTGAAAATACAAGTGAATGTGAAAGCAAGATGTGAAAGGCTTTGTCTTTCATAACCTGTATGGATGGATCAAATTCACTTTTCTGTTATACTACCCTAAACAATAATGTTCTTATGACAAGTAGAATAAGTACATTTTGGTAAAAACCTGTCACAGAAATAAATCCAAATGTTCCAAGAAAAAAAAAGAAAAAGAAAAAAAATACTGAGGTGTTATCTTTAGAAACAAAGAACTAGACACAGCTCAAATAAGAACTGAGATATCTCTGATTCCTTCTATTATTTCATTTTTTCCTTCCCTTTAAATCAAGTACAGCTTGATGTAATAAATTAATATGGATTTAAACCCACAGATTTTGAAGTGCTGTTCTAAATATTGAATTATGAAACTTAAGCATGAGGTTATGAATGGCACCAGAAAGGTAATTAAGCTCCTGATGATCTTTTCTGTATGATGATATAGATACAGGGGATAAGTAGGACTCTTCAGAGTGGTCAGAGACTGAATACCAGGATAAAGCAATGTCATGAAAAAGATACAAGCTTTGATTAACACATTTTGCTTTTGTTATTTTCCATCATTTCAGCACAAATAACTGACTTCAGTGTTAAGTAACATTCTGTCTGTGCAAAGAACACTCTTATACTGATTAAGGATGCTTTCCAGAAGAAAAGATAATTTATGACCAGTGTACTCAGAGAAATCTTGTGGAGAAGTGACAGTATAGCAAGTCAGGTCAGTCAGGTCTAGGTGCTACATACCTACCAGAAGTACCAGAAATACAGCCAGAGAAGCTGTTGTTAGTCCTTCATCTACGTCTTTCAAAAAAATCACTCAACCGAGATAACTCAGTCTGAGTCTGATGGTGGAGCCTTTTGTTCAGTTAGTTATTGATTTCTAATTAGCACAGTGAATTCACTCTTTCTAACCACTGGCAATCCGAGAGGTCCTAAAAATGCCGTATCCCACAGTTGGAAGCTGTCTGGCATTTATATGGAATGAAAATTAAGTGCTCTTTTCACAAGGGTAAAATGATTTCTATCACATGGATAAATTCTTTAATAGTTTGCCCCAAAATTTCTTATTTTCATGAGTTTACAGAAATGGTCATTTTACTTATCTCTAAAAACTTGGTTTTTAGTTTGCATGCACACATCCAAAATAAAACCCGATTTCCACAAAATTAGAAAATTGACTTCAACAGCTTCAGAGAAAAACCAAATTCGTGAATATAAAAAAACCCCAAACTTGTGAATATTAAAACAGGTGATACAGCACTTCCCTGGTTAGAGGTAAGCAATAGCTATGGCTACAGTTATGATTACTTATGCAAAATTTATGTTATAACCAGATTAGCAGGCAATAAAAACAGATCCTGTAATGGTAATATGGAAGTATTTTTCTCTAATGAAGCAGAGCTCCACTTGTGACTACAAAAGAAAGAGCTGTTACTGTGGTTGAATTAGCTAAAAATGAGCAAAAATGTTTGACTATCTGATGATGATTTTCTTCACTTGATTTTCAGCTCACTGAAGATTTGAGTTTTTGTATTATTCAAACTGAAGCACTGGTAGATATGAAGATATTATGAAAAAAAAACCAACAAACCACCAAACAAAACAACTCAAAAAAAAAAACAACCAAAAACCCAAAACAAAAAAAAACCACCAAAAAACACAAAGTTTACTTATCTTGAAAAACGTACTGAAAGAGTAGATGACATACAACTCAGGTCCCTTCCTAAGTCTTCTTTTCCTTAGGCTGAGCAACCCAAGCTCTGTCAGGCTGTGCTGATATGAGAGATGTACCAGCTCCTTAATGGCCATTTGCTGTACTTTCTCCAGTATGTCCATTTCTTTCTTGTACTGGGGAGCAAATAATCAGACATAATACTCCAGGTATGGCCTCGCCAGTGCTGAGCAGAGGGAAGGATCACCTCCCCCAACTTGCTGGCGATGCTTTGTCTAATGTGACCCAGGATACCATTTACCTTCTTTGCCACAAGTACAGTAGCTCTTCCATGAATATCAGATCTGTAACCAGCATTTGGGCAGGAGTCAGCTACTAATATAGTTCCTGTCTGGTTTATTATTCAATTTCTGTCTCAGAGAAGAAGTTGTGGATGAAGAATCACAAAGATTCAAATATCTTCCCAGATTTCCCAAATGTGATTGATCTTGGGCCAGTTATCAGACTTTTGTGTTGTTTTACCTGAAAAAAAATAGTTAAGATAGCATTTGCTAAATGTGTGAAGTATTTTTAGACTTGTTAAAAAGAAATAAATAGCAGGCCAGAGTCCATCTGTTGAGAAGCAAATTTGCAGAGGAAGACCCAGGGATACTTGAAGGCACTTAAATCAAAGTAGCTGTGTGATAACAAGGAGTCATTCTTGCTGTAAGCCAACAGAAACAAAAAAAACTAAGTGTTGCAAAGATTTCACTTTTTTTTTTTTTTCATTCTCTATTTCTTTTCCTTTTGGAAACATGTAAACATGTTCAAAACTGTGGAAAATCTATTGCAAATGTTTGATTTGTTTTTATTTTGTTTTTATCTGCTGTGGACAAGCTTTTGTTCACACTTATGAAGTGAAGGAGTTAGAACTATTCTGTGCTGGAGCCATAGGGATTCCCGCAGTCAGAGTAGACAGGCCATAAATCCAACTGGGAATTAAGTTATAAGAAGGAAAAAGACAAGAATCACAGATTTGGTTACGTTTAGAAAGGAGCAAACATATCTTTCTGTCAAGATTCCTAGAAATGCATTAGTGTTTGCACATATAAGATGTAAGGTTTCTTACATCTCTTTGGAGACAACAATAATAAAAGCTATTGAATAAAAGTTACTTTCTGATTATTTTTTCCTCAATTATATTATTAAATGTATATTTATTTCTTCAGTTTTGTTTGTTTTGAGATAACATTCACAATGAGTGAGAGTTAGTCCTACATTTCTACTTGTAAAATTTGCCTTATGCCAGCACTTCTGTCTGAAATCACATTTCAAAACTGCACCCAGCTGGTTTAACTTGGAGGATTTGACTTTCCTCCTAGTGGCATGTAACCAGCAATTCAGATATAATGACTTCAGAACTGCTTTATTTTCTGTACCATTACAAATTGTCCTTAAGCAGTAATCCAAGCACCCTTGACAAAGGTGACAGTTTAGACACCTATATTCAAGGGATCACAGTAATGGGAAGCTTTCTCTTTTTTGGAAACCCTCAGTGTTTGCTAAATATGCTACAGTCTCTGTCTCTGTAAATGCAGAGGTCTGAGCAGTGGGATGACAACCAAATTAAAGCAATGTTTCCTGAAGAGTAGGAAGTGATCAAAGCTTATTTATTGCACTAACTGATAATTCGTTGGTTTTACTGGGTTTGGCCTTGATTACTGCCAGACACCCACCCAACTGCTCCATGACTCCCCCTCCTCAGCAGGATGGGTGGAGAAAAAAAGATGAAAAGAATCTCATGGACTAAGATAGAGAGATCACTTACTAATTACAATCATGGGAAAAACACACACAACTTTAGGAAGAGAATTTAATTTCTTATCAATTAAAAATAGTGTAGGATGGTGAGAAGCAAAGACAGAACTGAAAAAGCTTCCCCCATCCCTGGATTTTTCCCAAGCTGAACTTCAGTCTTTTAATCCAACTCTTCTTCCTACCACCTAGTGTGGCACGGAAGTATGGGGAATGAGGGGTTTTGGTCCCAGAAGCTCCACTCTGATCTTCTTTCCACTTCACACTTACCCTCTACTTCAGTTTGGATTGCTTCCCACATGAGACAGTCCTTCACATATTGCTCCAGTATGGGTCCCCCATGGGCCACAGTTCCTTTCAGAAAACCTGTTTTTGTGTGGGCTCCTCTCCATGGGCTGCAACTCTTGTCAGGAGCCTACTTCTGCATGGGCTTTCAACAGGATGTGCCATTTTTCAGGTGATACCTTCTGTAGCATTGGGTCCTCCACGGACTACAGTGTGTATATCTCCTGCAACATTGTCTTCCACAGGCTGCAGAAAAATTTACTACTGCTCCTGAAGCACTTCCCCCCCCTTATTTCTTCTCTCCTTCTCTTACCTTGGTGTCTGAAGAGTTGTTTTTTTAATATTTTTCTCACTCCTTTCTCACAGCTGCCGCACAGCATTTTTATCCTTTCTTAAACATGTTATCACAGAAATGTTGTCAGCATCACTGATGTGTTTTGCTGTGTCTGGTGATAGTTCAGCTGGAATGTGCTGGCAGTGGCTGTGAGTGACAGAAGCAGACCATGGTCTCTTCTCAAAGAGGCTACCCCTGCAAACCCTCCACTACCAAAGCCTTGTCACATAAACCAGTACACTGTGATAGTCTCTCTGCTACTGCAGACATCTTCACCCTTCATGTCACCTGGCTTAAGCCTTCCCTTCTGTTAAGGGGTAGCAATTCCCTTAAAAAAAAAAACCTTTTTTTTTTTTTTTTTTTTTTTTTTTTTTTTTTTTGCCTGCCTGTAGGGGCAGGGACAGGACAAGTCTGGACACACACACAGGTAAAAAAATGGAAGAGGAGTGGTT
>VYZU01009293.1:5557-42843 GCA_013401355.1 Ceyx cyanopectus
TTCTGTGATTCTGTGATTCATGCAAACAACACCCACAGATGTACACTTGCACTAGCTTACACATTCATAGCTCTATGGTAACCTGTCCATTCCATGCTTTTACTACATCCCACACCTGTTTCTTCTATCTGACTTCAGAAACATGGCTTCTGTACCCTGATGTCCTGGTTTAATTTCCACCCACCCCATCAACAAGCTGCCCCAAGGGCAAAAAAGGAAGCAGAAAGGGAGAAGTGGCAATGTTTCTGCCTTACTGAATTCTGCACATGCCCTGACTTGAAAGCATTAATGGAGGAGAAGAGAGAATCTGGAAAGTGCTCTTCCAAAGCTGTCTTTTTGCACTGGTTGAGATTGCAGAGGGATTGGTCAGGTCTTGCTTGTTAGCAGTAACACATCCTGTACTGAAGCACAGCATTTTCTGACCACTGCTCTCATTTGGAAGCTACAGAAAGAGGCTATGACTTGAGCTAGTGTCTGAATCAGAGGAAGAGCCTTGAAGGAATTTGCTTGTTTTGCCTTCCATACAGCAAATCAGATTAACTCTAGCTTAATCCTGACAATTTTACATTAACATGTCATTTGTCTACATACCATGAAAAAAATGTTCCTCAAGTTAGAAAAGGGCCATGTTTGGGGTCACTAGTTTCAAAGTCTGGAAATGAATCAGCAGTTTTGAAATTACACAGACAGACCAACTTAGCACTGCAGCAAAATATGGCCCAGGACAGCTCTTCTGCTTGCCTCTCCTACAAAATACACCATGAGCCAAAGTTCTTGTCTAAAAACAATTCTCAGATATTTCAAGTAGAAAAGAAGTAGAAAGATTCAGGATCACATGCCCTTAGGCTGAGGTTTGTAAAAAATCTGATCATAAAAGGCTGTGCCAAACAGAATGGCTGTGAACAAACCTAACCTAGGAAGGAGCAAAAATCACAAACCAACAGTAACAGAAGTGCAGCCTGGTTCCTTTATCTTAAAATTAATGAGTACCTCTGTGAGAGATGTGAGATATTACTCAGAAAGGCTATTCCTGAACCATCTCCTTGGAGGAGACTGTCCTCTACTTTGCTCAGTTCCAAATAATGACATCTTTGAGATACTGACAGGAGACTAATCCCATGCCAGGCCCCTAAAATGGCCACTTAGTGCTCAAACAGATGTCTCTGCCAGCACAGTTTCAAAGAAAATAGTCTTTATATGTCCATGGCTTTCACATACTCTTGACCCTGGCCTCCACACTTCATACAGGGAGGCACATCAGTTTTGTGGTGTCTCGGCCTCATCAGAAAAGACTCCCTGATTAGGAGATCACAGTCCCCCCAGCAGTATCTGCCTTTTATATATCTGATACACATCCAGACAAAGCTTTGCTGATAACTTTCTTATCCCAACTATTTACTGCCCAGCAAATAACAATGCAGAAATAAGCACGTCTTCACTGAAGTAACACAGCCATTCCTCTTGTCCTGCATATAGATATTCTCCAAGAGCTATTGCTACATAAACTGGGATCTATGGTGAAAGCCCAAATAACTAGTTGTACTGGGTGCTGCCAATGAAACCCTTACAAGGCTGAAAGAATCAAGCCAAAAACTCAGGCATAGCAAGAGTGGTATGTATACACTACACTGCCTCCAAGTTCATAAAACTCCAGGTGATATCAAATGGCTGTTAGACAATAAGGTCATGCCTTTTTTTATTATTATTTGTTCCACAACGTAAACTGAAAGGTTTAAGCATCATTATCTTGACATTCTTACCAATGAATGCAGAAGAATCATTGCCTATAATTGTACTTCACTGTAAAATTCTGATATTTTCCTCCTACCCCTCCAGATTATGTCCTCTTCCTTTATGCACAGGAAGACTGTGTTTCTTTCAAACAAAATATTATTGGATTTACCAAAACCTGAACTGGACAAGGACTGAATATTACTTTATCCAAAACAGATTTTTTTGGTAGATCTTTGTTCATTGAAAGAGAAGACAGAGATGCTGAGAGTTTAAATATGCAATTGTCTAAAGGCATTATGAAGGAATCCATGCAAGTGACTAGTTTCCAAATGATTTTAGCAGGTCTTCAACCTTGCAGCTCTTATTGAACATATGCTCAGCACATTTTACAGCAGTACTCCTCATATAATTTAGTAGTCTGTAAATAGGGATCCTTCTAGCATCCAGTTTCCACTCCTTAATGCCTAGGACATAGCTTTCTTTCATTAAATCAGCTAGTAGTTAAAAAAAACCCAAACTTTTGCAGATGAAGCTAATATAAGAAAATATTTGTTTGGGTACAGAAACTCATAATTGAAAAAATGAAGTCTATTACACATTAGTATTTTCTGTCCTTTTTGTATATTGCAGCTCAGACCATGTTATCAGTTTCCCATTATTGTCTACCCTGCCCCAAACAATGGGGCAAATAGTGCAGGCAAACCTATCACAGATGACAAGCAAGCAACAGATTTTTTTAAGCAGATATATGCCTGTGCTCCTCCTACAATTTAAAGGTCTCTTTTAGTCTTTTTGATTTAATACATTTCATAGCTGATGAACAATTTGGCTGGAGAATCCAAGAAAACCAAAAGCCTAAAGCATAACATTAATCAACTCAGCCATTATAGCAGTCCTTAATTATTTTTGTCTTCTTTTTTTTTAACACAAACCCCCTATAAGATATATTGCAAGCTACAGAAAACTGTGATCACTACAGTAGCAACACAATAGATGATAGACTATAAATAGACTGTTATTTTTAGAGCTCTAGGTTTCTTAATTGCTTATAAACTTACCCAGTTGTGAGCACTTTGTGAAGACTCTGATCAAAGAATGCACTCTCCAAATATCCACAGGGCATAGAGAATCTACATTGTGTCTTGTGCAAGGGATGCTGACATTAAGTGATAGAAGGAGGAATGCAACAAGACAGACATTTTTAAATGAGAGAGAGGAGGGGGAGAAGACCTATTGGCTCTCCCCCAGCTCTGCTCCACCTGGCTCAGTGCTAGCTCACAGCTCTGATGCCCATGAGATCTCACACCTGGCTGAATTTTAAATCACCTCAGGTGGGACCTGCATCTCTGTGGATTAAGCCAGGGGGGCACATTGTAGTGAAAATTCCTAGAAGCCAGCTTTTGTGCTCACCAGGCACAGCCCCTGTTGATGATTTATGCAGCGTGCAGCCTCGGTCAAATAGGAAAATCCTTTTCACCTTAGGAATGTTTGCTCTGAGACAAGAAGAGTCTGCCTGCTTCTGTGTGCCTGCTCATCATCAACTGACAGCTCGAAGGGTCTGATGTCACAGTTTTCATAAAAGAAGCCAGAAACATCAGCAAAGCATTGATAAGTGGAATTTTGTTTGCAGAGGTTCTACAAGATCCTTAGGAGGAAAAAAACCAAGCCAAAACAATCTTAACAAAACAGATACAAATATTGAGAAAATTATTGGGTGTCGTGTGCTGTGTCTTTCAGTCTGTGACACCAGGGAGGTAAATACTTCACAGTGGAGCAGCAGTTCTGAGATGGGCTGTTTTTTCCCAGGGAATGAATGACTGCTACTGAGTGCCCCATGGCCTTTTCTTGCTGGCCTCCTCTGGGTATGCTTCTCTGCCCACCTGCAATACCTGCCCTTCTTATTTCCCTCCAGTCTTCTTGTCCCCACAATGTCCCTACAATGTTCCACACATTGTGGTCTTCTGTTGTATACAAAAAGAGTGGTTATTATTCACTTTAAAGTATTCAATTATTTCTTTTTAGCAACAGAAGTTACTCAGAATGGAAAAAATCCCCACCTTTCTCAGGATGTGAACAGTTGTCTAAGGCTAGGTATGTCTGAAGTATTTTCTTTGGTTTGATAGGTGAGGCAGGAAAGCCAACACCTATTTTATGGCCAAGGAGATTTCACTATAAAATGAGCAGCAATGCAGAATTTATTCAAAGATGTAGCAAGCTTTGCACAGCTGTAAAAATTTTATCACTATGAGTAACACTGCCATCTGCTGACTCCCACTATAACCATATTGGGAGGGTTCCATAGCAGATAATGAAGTAATAAATTTTTTCCCAAATCCAATATCTTTTCACAGAAAACAGCTGATGTTAGGGATTTTAAAAGTCATCTTATAGGGTTCTGAAGTAAAGAAACCCTCAGCTGTTTTCCTATGAAAACCTGAGATACAGCAGAGTCCATTAAATATTGCTCTGACGCCTGTAGGATATTTGAATTACTTTATAATATTACACAAAGCATCAGAAAGGTTTGTATAGCACTCCCCAGTTTGCTACCTTTCTAAGTTATTTTCTGGACTTGATGAACTGATTGCCTACCTTTCCAGATGGAAGTAAGAACCCTGAGGTGTGCAGACAAACAAAGCAGCAGTGTCCGAGCTCAGCTATTTGGAAAAAAAAGCTGTCACTTTTCACAAATAAATAAATAAATCTGATAGTTGTTATGTACACTGAGCCTGCCAGTCTCAGGGGGCTAAAAGCCAATTATTGGTCCCAAGGGATCCAACACAATGGGGACTGATGCTGATGAGATATATTTTAGCTGCCAGTCTCCAAAGTCCTGATCACAGGAGTCATCATGTTCAGGTACATTAACTGTTTTTATGCTAATTTTAAAGCTAGTGATTAGTTATTTTTCAATCAAAATGTGCTTGATGGAGCATTCCTTTCTAAATAAGGAATATTATTTCCATGCTTCCGTCATTTTTCTTCTTCCCAGGGGCAAGCTTTTTGTCTAGTTTACTTTGCCATAATTAGTTTCATGCAAACGATTTGAAATGAATCCCTGAGAAAAAAAAAGAAGGAAAGGAAAAAAAGCTGGTATGGGGAAGCAGCATATCTGTAAGACCTGCTGAGTCAACCCAAATCCTCATGCAAATGATGTTTTATCAAATATTTCTTAGCAGTCCAGGAGAATTTTCCTTTCAGCCTGCTATTGCTAGGCTGATGTGGGCTGGCTGCAAACAGAAGATACAATTTTCTGCTGCTTCAGATGTTCCTTTCCTGACACCCCAGATGGCTGAATAGCATCTACAACTTAAACACTATACAGACCTTTGCTGTTGGGCTGGCATTACTATATAATACTATTACAATTAGAAAATATTATAATATCAACTTTGCTAGGCACAGACTGGCAAAAAATGCAAGCAAGGCAGATTTACTTGTGTAGTCTTTACTGCGTGTTAGATGACAAAGCTTGGATGGGTGAAGCATATGTCAATTAAAAGGTGAGACAATAAGTACAATAGAATAAAGAGCAGAAACTGCAAAGTCTACTCAGTGTCATCCAGTGACAGGACAAGAGGCAATGGGAGTCAGTTGGAGCACAAGAGGTTGAGGGGAAACAGAAGGAAAAACTTGTTTCCAGTGAGGGTGCCAGAGGCTGGCAGGGGCTGCCCAGGGGGGTTGTGGAGTCTCCTGCTCTGGAGACATTCCAGACCCCCCTGGATCTTTTCCTGGGTGACTTGGTCTAGGTGCCCTTGCTCTGGCAGGGGGGTTGGACTAGATGATTTTCTAGCTCCCTTCCCACCCTTGACATGCTGGTTCTGTGATTCTGTGAAATTAATAATGCACTGAAGAGTAGCCTTTGGCTACATAGCCATGCACACTGCTTTGTAAATAAAAACTGGAAAAGGTTTATGTGGTAACCTCTTCTCCTGGATCTGCTCCACTCAAGTCAATGAGTGTTCTGCATTTTCTTCCAGCTGGTGTAGGGCAAAACTGGTATACGTGTATATTGCTGCTTCCATCTGGCAATGTGAAAGGAGGCAGTCTGCTTTTCCTTACAGACTGGAAAAGGGAACTTGAGAGTTAGATTGAACTGTCATAATCAGTTTGATGGTATATGAGACAGTAACTCTCTCTGTGGCTTCACTTTCTCACTTTTCTGTACTATTTACTGCACTATTGACTTCATCTCTATCAGTTTTCTCCTCATCTGGATTGCTCTTTCAAACAGGAGAGGAGAAGGGTTTTGATGCTTAGAGAGGCCCAGCTGATTAAATCCTACTTGACCAACCACTGCTAATCCAGTCAAGGGTTACTTCATGTGTCTTTCAGGCTGTGCTCCAGTAAGTACAGCTCAGCATGAAATATACTATTTTCCTTTCAGTGTGACATTTCTGACTCCTGGTGGGCTTGTTACCCTCTGAAATCACTAGCAGAATTAATCCCTGGAAAGCTGCTACTCATGCAATTTACATGCATTGCTATATTTCTGCTTTGGCCTACGTGACTTTTTGAGATCTCATGTCATTGTGAAAGAGGTCTTCAATTCATTGCATTTTTCAAATTAATTTTTATTTATAATCCTCTTCTCCAGCATATCCACATTTCTTTGCAGTTCTTCTGGTGAAACCTGAAAAATGAATACACTTATTGATGATGCCACCTGTGACAAGATGCTGCTCAAGATATCTCAACATCTTTATTTCTGTGATGAGTATATAATGACTCTCCTTCATAATTATATTTGTATATATATTCTGACAGGACTAAAGAGTTAATCACTTGTTAATTAAATTTCTCTCTTTTAATTCCCCACAGAAAACTCCTTCCTGCTAGAGGCACTTTTATACCATGCAGCTTCAATTCTATCTCAAACATGACAAAGCCATTCTCAACACCTCCCGAATTAATTAAAGCATTTGAATCCTTTATTCTTCAAAAACAACTTTGTATGGTCACCTTTACAGTGGTACACTTACCTGCTTGTAGTGTTAAAATATGTTCATGTCTCCTTCCTGACCAATATTCACTTCTGTCAATCCACCCTGTTTAAAGCTGGCTTGCAAGACATCACTGTACAATTTACATTAACAATAAACTGGTGAACATTCACAATGATTTTAGGTACTGCTAATAATTTTTAACTCACTGAGAGAGTCCTTGAATTAATTATAGCTGGGATTTTATAATGATCATTATCCCTTGAAAACTAATAATCTTTTTGTAACCACAAATAGAACTCACTGTGGACCTCCTGCTAATCTGACGACAGGACTGCTACTGGCTGCTTTTCATGAGGAGTGAAATCAGTGTAGTCATGGTACAATGAGTTCTACTACTGTAATACAAAACAGGCTCTTGTGCAGATACCTATCTGCAATATGAGTGACAATATTCAATACTGTCTGCACACAGTAGGATTTTTTCTGTGGAACCTATATAATTATTCTCTAATTTCTATGCCAATCCATTTCTCCATTTAAAGGCAAAAAAGTGCTCAGAGAGCAGGTCAGTCACAATATCTATTTCTTATCAAAACATCTATATGATGGCTTTTGATCTTCAAAGTGGACAAAAACTATTAAACACATGACATATCCTCAAACTGGAGAGTTTCATCTGGACCCAGAAGCAGATGTTGTAATCTCCTTTAATAGCTGTGGTTATCCTACATGCAGTATATAGAAAAGAGAATGCTTGGGGGTCTGAAGAGGTTCAGTGCATGGTTTCAGTCCCATCACACATTAATACTTTGATGCTGGATTATAGTTTTGCCCATCATTGAGATAAAGCAATTTGGAGCTACATCTACAGTCTGTTTTTATATTCTTTATTTTGATGACTGAGTCTGCAACTTAGTTTTATCAGCCTAGGAGGATCACAGATTTGAGTTAAGCCCCTATACTATTAATTGGAGTGTTGTACCTTTTTTAGCAGAATATTGCATTGGAAAGAATACACAAGACAAGGCACCAGGCAGTATGCTGCAGAGATGCCATTGTTCTGGTACAAGTTTTGGTTTTGGGGTTTTTTTGTCTGTTCACTGTCTTCATCCTCTTGCACTTCATATTACACAAGACAGAAAGAATCAGCAAATGGACATTCTTCTTTAATTCTTGTGTGTGATTTTAATCTCTAAATTTCTAGTTATAAAACTGAACACAATTTAATCAAGAAGAAGAGACTGTACCTACAAAGATTAATAAATTGTGAAAAACTCTCTGTCATCTACTTTGACTAAGAAACTACTCAACACTTAAAACTGAATCCGGTGTATTTACTGCATGCACAAAATTCATTCAAGACTATAACAACTAACTGCGTATTCTGGAGAGTTTTTTAAAAAAACTTAAAGTCAGAAATTTTTGCAACTGTCCATTGGCTCATGATAGCCCCCAAAGTTGAGATTTTTTGTTTGTTGGTTCTTGTCTCTTCATGTCATCTTTTGTAGCAGAGTTTGCAGAGCCTGTACTGCAGGCAGCACTCATCCCTTTGCAAGACTTCTCCCAGGTACAGGGGTACCACATCCCCACATCCCTGGTGGCTCTATCCATTTGCCATTGTAGTGACCGTCCACTCTTTTCTAAGACAAATCTCCCAGCTGGGAACTAGGGTGTGAGGTAGGAGACCATGGTGGGAAGACATGGAGGCAAAGCACATAGCTACCAAGTCAACCTTGTTCTTTTAGTGCCCTTCCTACACTGAAAGTCAGCAGCATTGCCCATTTGGGGACATTGTCCAGCTGCTTAGATCCAGTGCTGCATGCAGCTCATCCTCAGAGGGGGGATTTATCTGAAGTTGTCTGCAGTGAGGAGACAGTAAGTACTATGGTGCTCGCCAGCTCCTTGCTGCAGATGACTTCAGTTGCAGCCTGGGCCTCTATTTTTGTCCCTTTTCGTTTGCTAGCAAAGTCATGAACACAAGATTATTTCTTCAGATGTCAGCAATACCCAGCGATTATTCCCCTGCTCACTTACAACTGCTTAGTAGCTGAATCACTTCCCAGACAAAAAATGGTGAGCTCAGAGATGAAGGCATCTGTTCACACAAACTGAGGTGTGGGGACAAATTAACTCTGGAAAGAGACAAGGGGGAAGGGGGAGACTCATTTAGATACAAGTATCTCAAGCACTAAGGCAAGTGAGACAGTCCAGAAAAATGCCCCTCACCACCCCACAGTGCTAGTTGAAATCAACTTCTCAAAATCACACAGAAGCAGTTTGGCAACTTGATAATAGAAAAAAAACCCATCATGGACAGAAGTAAAGCTGCAGGATTGCACCTTATTACTGTCTGTTGTAAGTCCAGTTCAGATCTCATTTTTTGCAGCCTGGCCTAAATAGTTTACCAGATTCTATTGCAGTGCATGGCAATATGATTTGATATTTGTTCTGGTGCAGAAAAGCTTTCACCCGTGTGAGGTGATTAAGAGGACTCAGTGTGGAATTGCTGGGTTCTGCTGGTCGAGGTGCCCCTAAGCCTTTGAGCCACTAAACAGAGAGCCCTGTTGTTTTTTTCCATTTTCTTTGCTCTCCTATATGGCTGTTCACTATATTTCCTAAATGCAACAGACTGCCTCTCAGCATCCAAGCTGGCTTCCCACTCCTCCTTCTCTGATGGAAGCCTATTCAAGAACAGTCCTCACAAGCTTTCCCCAAAGCTGTTACGTGGTCTGATAAAAGCTTCATGGACAAACACACAATCAGTGACTTAAAAGCATTCTTTTTCCAGGGGAATACTCTGCATTCCTGATGGCAATTTTCCCGAGGTTAATTAGAATATGTCCAATTTTCATTGTATTTCCATCAGCACAGCTTCCCTGCAAGCTGCTATAAAGCAGCACAGACCTTCATAGCTCTTACCTCTCACAGTGACAGCTTTAGACTTGGCAAAGCATGAGCAGGGAGGACAAAGGAGGAGGGAAGGGGAGAAAGAATGGTCAAGAGTGAGGCAGAAGCCACAGTGAGTTTGTAACCTTGCAGAATTCACCCCAGAGTCTTACTCCTGAAACCTTTTCCCCATAACATTCCCTTGTAGCCTAATGCCCATGCACACACACACACTCATGCACACTTCAGCCAGTGTTAGGTAACAAAAAATACCAAGCCCTCAAATTAACAAAATCCCTGAGGTCTGGCATAGCTTGAAATTAAAGAATGGGGCTTCAAAGGCAGATTTTAGACCTGTTTCTTGCAGCATCTGGACAGTTTCATGCCTTTTATCAAAGGATTGTCACATATATGTCTTCAATGTGCAATTGCCCTCACCAGTGAGCATGTGTCAGTATTTCCACAATCTTTTATATCTGTGTGTTTTAGAGTCAGGAGCTCTGAGGGATGGTTAATGATCTCTTGTTTCCAAATCAACAGGAATAATAAATACAGACATTTTGTAGTGTGGTTTGAGCTTACGTTTGTACACGTGATGCTTTGAGTCTGTGCTTGGTTAGGTCTGCCTGGCCCCTGGATACCAAGAGTCAGAGCAAATTGCTGTGCTCTCCAGCACAAGCACTTTGTGATGTAATTAACAGTTACCACCTTTTTCCTTCGAGGTTAAGAAGCAGAAGTAGCAAATTAAGTGTTGCTCCACTGCTGCTATTTCTAAAACCACAGGAAGACTTGCACATGAAGCTGACTCTGGATGGTTTTTCATGGCAGCTCCTGAAAAAGGGGAAGAGCTGAGGGCTCTGTTCTGTTAAGGGCTTGGGAGATTCAGGACAGTTAATGTGTCATATTGCTGCACTTGGTGAGGAAAAGAATGGGGCCTGGAGCTACTTGGATCCATGGGAGGTCTTGGATCCACTTGGAGGTGTTAAGAGAAACCTCTGCAAAGGCCTCGTTTTCAGCCTATGCTTCAAAACAAGACATTGCATCTGTAGGATTTGACTTTGGAGCAACAACCCTGTGAAGGACAGACAGACATTTGGTGTGCATTAGAAGAACATGAAAAGTTATTGTGACTTACTGTCTTCTGTCTTAATTACTTGGCTTATGAGTAAAATAAACTAATGAAAAAGAAAACAAGACCAATATTCCCTTGCCAGTATGTTGCACCTTCAGTAGCAATAGAAATGCCTCTTTCCCTACCTGACAGCTTTGGAAAGCATAGGGAAACTATTATTTTTGTGAGCTCCATGTTTTCAATGAATTAGGCCAAAATTGTCTTGAGATAACGGGCAGAAACACTGGCCAACCTGCAGGCATCTAGGCCTCATTTCCACAATGTAGGGTGGCTCAGAAATTTTGTGAACCAGATGGGCTTGAAACCCATAATAGCAATTATTATTATAATATTTATAATNCTCCTGCACTTTATAAAGTTAATTAACAGATCTTAGGATAAATGGTCTAGTTATTTACTGGGGAACTGGCTATTTATGTGATAATCACCCTCACTATTTGTATTCAGATATATGTCTAGATAAGCTGAGGTCCTGTGTGAATTTATAACAGCATGCTGGTTGGGGGACTCATTAGTCCAAAGTGTCAGCTGCTCTCAAATGTACCAGCAAGCAAAAGGTTAAAAAAAAATAAAAATAAATCAAAAATACAATACAATAGTCAAAAAGAGTAAGAAAATATTTTTCGATTCTCAAGAGGCCTGTTGTTTGTGAGGTTACTTTAAAACAAAACTATATGAGAAAAGTGAAGGGGATAACTTAAGTTATCCAAGACAATATAAAGTCAACTTCCTGGTGCTTGCCTGCTCTGCAAAAATGCTGTGGTTTCCTCTGTCCAGACATAGCACAACTGTTTCAGCTGCACCTAAACCACCACCACCACCAAAAAGGAACTCAGAAGAAAGTCATTCTGAAATGTTCTGACGTGTTGAGTGTGCAGTTGGAGTTGCAGGGCATTTTCACAGGGCATATTCAATAGTTTCTCGAGGACCTGTTTAAAGAGCATTCCTCATCCAGCATCTTTGGTGTGCAGAGTTGGGCTGCAAAGTTTAATGCTGAAATATCCCGATGAAGAAAAGTCTCCGAAGATAATAAGCTGGCTAAATGTATGTTGATGAAATTAATGCTGGATCAGAGAATAATACAGGTTAAGGTCTTTAAGTCAAATTTGTCAATGTATTTTATTTCTGCATTTGACAACATTGTGTATTTCGATGCATTCAACAAAAATTTAAGCACATACCGAGAAAACTCCTTAGTTAAGATTTTATTTTAGTTTTTTTCCACTGTCTTCCTTTCATGGAACCAAAGACCCTCTGGGCACTGCACAACTGAGTGGAACAGTAACCATGACAGCAAAATTCTAGAAGCAGTATGGAACTAGGAAAGCCTAAGTTCCCATAATCAATGTGAGATAACCACTGATTGCTCTGTCCATAATAATTCCTGTTTTCTCTATCTTCACAGATTTTCTCTATCATTCCCATCATGGACCATAAATATTTCCCAGTCCTGTATATGTATTTTCCCACTTGGAAAAAATATCTCATGCTTGGAGATAGTTGTTTGCATCTGCCCATAGAACATACCTCTTGCTAATTTGGCATCAAGTATCCCTAGCTCTCAAAATTGCCATCTAAGAGGAAACAATACTTTCCTACACATGTTGCATAGTAGCTACTGCAAGTCCACCTTAATATTGAATCAACACAGAGCACAAAGCATCTCTTAACTGAGTTTGAGATCACCTTTAATTGTTATAAACAAAGAAAATTATGCCAATTATTCAAGTGTATTTTGTCAAAGCAGCTGAACAAAGAAATTGAAATAATATTTTAAATATACTTATCCTTCCCTAGTTTTGAGACTCATTTTTTTTACCTGTTCTCCTTTGTTTCTCTTAAGATATATTTCCATTGCATTCCTTAGGAAAAAAAAATGTTATGGAAAACATAAATTGTGAAACATCTCATTTGACTAATTTATTTTAATTCACTCAAAATTCTGCACAGAAAATAAAGATGAGTTAATATCATAGGCAGACTTCTGCTCTGTGGATTCCCTCTTCTCCTCATGACTAAATGCAAGGGCTCTGCACTCACATATACTGCAGTATCCTCAGTCCTATCTGCAGTGCTTCCAGTTCCCCAGCTCCACTTCCACACCATTGGAGATTTCTATCTCCAGCACACAGCACTCCTGGAATCTTACACATGCAGCCTGATGCCATCCCACTGCCTTACTTGTGTATGGCCTCTCGATTGGACAAAAAGCAGAAAATAATTGGACAGAAAGCTGCAAATAACTGAAGCAAGCTAGAGCTGTGTATGTAATGACTGGCCAGCAAGCAGTTGCCTCAAGGCACTGACTAAAGGCTGTCTCTCTCTCAGTGCAGACACAAGTAGGGTCTCTTGCCTCTGCATCTGATTTTGGCAAAGGCTGTAGGAACTTAGTATCTCTTAGACATTATCCCTCAGTTCCTGTGCCAAATTTCACTGAGATGACACAGCTGACAGAAAAGGAGAAGGGCAAGGGAAAGGAAGAAGAATATTGGACAAAAAGAGACAAACAGAGCTGTCACATCAACTCTTTTTTGATAGGAAAACAGACTATCTTTTCTAGTCAATGTGAAAACACTATGTCCTCAGATGCCATGCTTGTGTTAGATTTGTATTCTCCTTCCCAACAACATCACTGAAAGTGAATAACCAGAGTAGAGGCAGTTCAATCAGCTACAGTGAAGGATGGGATGAGAAGCCTCTGTGAAACAGAATGTATGTATACTGTTCCATCCACCCAATATCCTTCCTGGCAGTATGTGAAAGAGATGAAACAATGAGTGGACCTTAAAACATTGTTCATACATACCAATTATCACAGCTTCATTCCATTTACCACACAAGTGTTTTATAATTTGTAAACAAGCTATTTGGTAGCATGACAAATACAAGATGTCAGATTCTGGTTGCAGAGATATTCAGTGTTTTGCTGCTGCTAATAGCCCTAATCTATGCCAGGGGAAATGATGTACTTGCATTAAAAACACATGAATGAGACAACTGTGAAGATTACTTCTTGCAAGATACCTGCTGCTGCCTCTGCACAGATTTTCCTGGCAAAGAAGTCCTCCCAGAAATGTCCTTCAAGTGTGCATGGAGAAGCTCTATCTGAAACATGATCTGAGGCAGAGACATGCTTGGAAACATTAATTGTCCTAGCATTTGACCACATTGTTCTGGGAGAGGGAGATAAAGATGAAGGGAGACAGCTAAATTCTTTGTAAGCACGTGAAAAGGGAAGGTCTTCATTGTCCTGTCCACTTAGTCGTCTGAGGGCAGTGGGCACCATGGCATGTGCAGAGCAATTCTGTGTGGCTTTCCTCTCCTGTTATGACTGTTTTTCTGTGCTTGTCCTCTAAACTTCTTCCTGTCACCCCTGGTCTGGTTCTCCCTGGAATGAATCACACACTTTTTGCATACTGCACATCCCCAGGCAAAATATCTCATGGAAATGCAACCAGCGTTTAGTCACAGTTTGAATTAGATCCACTCAGGCACACACTGTAGGGGGGTTGTTGATTTGTTTGTTGCATATATACTGGCTGTTAATTTTTATTGCTTGTAAACTTTCTCTATAAAATCTGTGTGAAAGCTGAACTACCATGTTAAAGGAAAGTTACCAGATGGGGAAAATATGGCTGATTAAAGTGGCTGTTTCCATGTTTGCTCAGTGTTGTGACACATCTTCACATTGGGTAAGGTGATTGGCAGAGAAACAACAGCAGTGAGCACTGATGAGTGTATGCGTCATGTAGAATTGCCTAGAGCTGAGTAGGGCTTGGTTTTGCAAACTTCACAGAGCTCTTGTCTTCTTTTTTTTATTTTTGTCAGTTTTGCTGAAAAAAAAATTTAAAAAAAAATTAAAGTCATAGTTTTTGCTTTAGACTACTGAATGCAAGATGAAGAAAAAGCAGAGAGACTATCTCACACAGGGAATTAAGGTTATTTTAACATGAAAGTACTCTACACAAAGTACATTCCTATTTATTTCTGTGTGCATTATCTTCCTTCTTTCCATTCTGGGAAGGAAGGACAGTTTTCTTGTTGAACTTGAGTTTCCAGATCTATCACAGACATGGAGTATGAACTGGAATTGCTGTCATCTTCTGTTCCTTCAGCACCCCATCTATAAAATGTGGATAATGCTTCTTCTCCCTTAGTCTTGAACCTTGCATGTTTTGAGTGCAGTTTAATCTATGTGTGAGTGTATGTAGATATATACTGAGATATAGTCACAAATATACAGTGAGAATTAATAGCTTTTTTTAGCAAAGAGTGAGCATCATGGACAATTTGTTAACTCACTCACTAGTCTACAAATGTACACTAGACCTGTAAGCACTGGTTCCCATGATGTACCACAGGTAGCAGAGATGCCATGGGCAGATTTCAAGATTTTCATCTCAAGATAAACATTTAAAAAGGGCTTGTTTCATTAGAAGGGACAGGACCATAAGTCATCCACAGCTACTGGGGTGGAAAGCCCAAATGCAACTCTGCCTGAGCTGTTCTCTGGGTGCAGAAGCCCCTTTGTGGCTACCCAGATGATGCTGGACATCTTGGCCCTGTGACACAGGGCAGTGGCAGCTGGTTCCATCCTCACTGTATTGTTCATGGCAGGTATTGCTTCAGTCCTTGTGGATGCTCTATCAGCTGCTACTTCTCTTGTCTCACACTGATCCCGAAAAAGTCTGTTTTTCAGACTTTCAGCCTGTATACAGTCATTTTCTCCCTTTATCAATAGCATCCCATTGTTTAACCCTGTTGTCAATTCATTTTTTCTCAGCAGCTAACCTAGTGCTGTCTGTTCCTCAGCCCAGAATATACCTTGATGTCAAGTCAGAAGTCCCTGAGATCAACTTTGTATTTGCTGCTGGCCCTGAGGCACAACTTGTTTTTTATGGCCTCTTTACCAGACATCAATCACTTTCTCCATTCACCTTTCTTCCACTAAGGCCCAGGTTTCATGGAAGACCCAATCATGTCTGAAGACTGTACCTTGTCTAAGCTCACATCAGGAAAGAGGTCCCACAAGGGTTTCCTTCTCTTGTCTGGCACATCACTGTATGGGGCAGAATAAGGATGCAGCACTTGAGAAGCAGAGATGGGGCAGATAAGGGAATGAAATGTTTAGACAAGAGCTTCTTCTGAGCCAAATGGCCCCCAGGTTTGTATGAAGGAGGGCTAAGGTCACCATTAAGCTTCACCTGACTCTTTGAGTCTTGCAACCAGTCTGTCATGAATCCACTCCTGCGGCACTGAAGCCTCCTCCACCTGTGAGCTGCTGGCAACAAACAGATGCTCTAGGAGCATCCCAGCGTGGCTGAATTCACTGAAGGGAATTATTTATATGAGAAAGTACCTGGGTAACCCTGTGGTGTCTCACTGAAAGCAAAGGGTTTTACTCCCTGCTCCTGCATTTGCATCCAGTTATTGCAATTGCAGTTATCAAAGCCCTGGGGGGAAAAAAAAAATAGCTCAAATGAAAGAAGTGTTTCAAGGTTGCAGGGAACACCTGCAGAGAGGGAAGTTGCTCTCCAAATGTATATAAAGCTGTACTGGATGTGGAAGTACAGTGCATCATAAAGCTCTTCACTTGGGCAGAACAGGGGAACAAGGTACATCTAGGTGATGATGACATTCATTTCAGAAGGCTTCCCACAAAGCAGTGATGAAGTGAAGCTTGGATGAAAGAATGTGGAGGGGTGGGACTGGCTTTTGAATTTCCCAAGCAAAAATCCAAGTGAAATGAGGACAAACAACCCATAGTTTATGATAATGCTAAGATGACTCGATTATTTTTATGTCTCTCTGTATGATATGAGAGACTTTTGAACTTCAGGGAAGATGGTTGTCTTGATGGCTGGGTGACAGTCCCCTGCTCCCAGAGCCCAAAGGCAGCAGAAATACCAAATAGCTGGAGGCCAAAAGCAGGTGCTGAGGCCAGCATTTTTTCAAGGGTTATTTGTGATTAATTCAATTTTCTTTCCATTTCTGTCACCAACATTTTTATTCCCTGAACTTTCTTGATACCCAAAGAGCTACACTGCTTGGAGAAAGGCTTTGCAGTGCATAATCATTTACAGAGAATTAATCAACAATGTGCAAACCTTGGCAATTAATTTTATTTTAAATATACTTATACATGGAAGAATAATCAGACTTTCTCTGGCATGGTAATTTATGAGATAGCTGACAGGAGCTAGATTACAGTCTTCCCTTAGAGGGCATAAAGGGCTTTCTGACAAAATCCAGTCCTTCAGACATTATTTAACTGGTGTAAACTAGGCTTTTCCTCTCAGGTTTGTTAGCAAAGGATGCCTACCTACCCCAGGCACATTTTGAAAGAAAAACAACGTTGTATGGGATAATTTTCATGAAAGAATATGAAATGAAATTTATCTTGTTGGCGTGATATCTAGCAAAATAATTAATTTCAAGGGAGGCTTTGCCATCACAGCAGTTCATTATTCAAATGTAACTACTGGCCAAGAATTCTGCTACCAAGGTGTACTCTTTTGGGCACCTGATATGAAGAGGACAGACTCGTTTCCCTTGAAAATTCTTCCTCAGTCATTCTGAATATCTTAGCTACAGCTTTTATTTTCATCACCACTCAATAATTTTTTGATTATTAAAGAATCATTTACTGCTGAAATCACAGAAAATTTAGAGATATGGAATTGTATGTCCAAAATTAGATCTATGTCCAAAAAAGAAAAAGACAGGTATAAATTATGATAGGATTTGGTCCTAGATGTGCATACACGACACAAGATGGATTTAAATAAACCAAACAAACCACAAAGGTCATTCTTTGCAGTCATACTTGTTCCTTCTCGAGTATCTGCAAAAGGCAGCTTTCTAAGGTGACACTTCTGCTCTGTGGTCACCCCAGAGCTAGGACTCTGGGCACAGATTTTCCCTCACTTTGTGGCATTTGGGAGAGCCAAGTGGCAATGCAGTACACACCGCTGGACAAGCCACGCACTGGAACTCAGGATAACATGTGTCTGGAGGTCAGTGCAGCGTTTGGAGATGGACAATCAGTCTAAATTTAATCCCACATACAAATAGCAGAACTGATGGGGATGAGTTATTTCACCTTTCCCCCCAAGTCCAGAACACAATCTGTTCTGTTGCCAGGTCCATTAGGGCTGCACAGATCCAGATTTTGCAAAACATACTTGACCTTGCCATAGTGTTTTGAACATGCTTACTGAATTTCAGTGAAAACAGACACATTATGCTGTGAAATAACTGGGAGAATGAGATTAATGTTGCTCTGGTGATAACAGTGGCTAATACACTGAAGCAGATTTAAACAATTCAAATGAAATTTGAGTTTTACAGCACCACAGGAACTGATTAAATGTATGCCTTCTTTTGACAGAGTACTGTGCATACTCTGCTGACGAGGGAGGTACCAGGGGTTGAACAGCAGCTGCTGCACAGTGAATAATGCTGCTTCCTTTGCCAGGACCTCCCTGCATCTCAGTCAGACTGTCTGTGGTGTTGTCTTTCCTCATTAGTACTGTCCTCGTGGGGAAAGAATGCTTCAACCCCCAGCCAAAAGGTGTGTGACTGAGCACCTGTGACAAGCAAAGCAAAAAAAGAGGGAAAGCTTGCCCAGTGCCCATACAGACTTGACAGCATCTGCAAACCCTCCACTGCCTCTTGCCACATCTCATCTGTGGACGAGGGAACAACCCAGCCTCTCAGCCCATCCATTTAGTTTTCTGCTAACAGCTGAATGCCAATTGCCTTGTGGCAACTTGGTCACTCTTTCTTTGAGCCAAAGCCTGCTGAAATCCCAGGGAGACCTGCTGCTGATTCCATGACTCCCTAAGGCTGGGATTGAAACAGCCCCAACCTCCTAGAAATACACTTGCTTCTAGCCCAAGAGCGCTCCGTTTGATTGTTGGTTTTCTATGTTTGTTTTGGGTTTATTTTTGTCCTGATCTCATTTATTTCCCATCACTCTGCCTGTGATTTCCCCTCCCTCTCTCTTACCAGCATGCCTTTCCTAATTCCTCCCGAGATGTTATCAACTGGGATGATTAGCAGCTGAGCTCCCTGTATTACTGCTGACGCAGGCGGGCTGACAAATGCAAGAGCAAGCCAAGCCCTGCCGGGTCAGCTTTTCCTGGGAGCAGGAGGCTGACAGGCAGGAAAATCGCCAGAGCTGGCGGCTCTCAATCACCCTTCCCTTTGTGGCTCTGGGTGTGGAGCCACGCAGGGGGAAAAACCCATATGCTGCACTGGCTTTAGCTTGCCAAGAGCTCCTGACTACCTGGCTGATCGGAGCCCTGCCCAGCATACTGCTACGCAGCCAGCTGGCAGCTTTGCAAAGGGATTTGGGGCCTTTTTTTAGGTTGGTTGATGTTTTCTTTTCCCTTGCCTGAGCCCCTTAGATAAAGAAACGTGCGTGGTGTGACAGCCCAAGGCCTGCTTGAGCAGAAAATGCTGTGAGGCTGTGGGAAGAGAAGCACCATTTGAAGAACGATGAAGCACCCCCTTCTTTCTCTCCCTAGAATTGGAACTGGATTCTCACATTTTCCCAGCCTGGTGCCTGTGACCACAGGGGATTTGGGGTCAGGAGTTAATCAGTGAGCAGTACGGTTTGAGTCTACTCTTTCAAAAGCCTCATCACAAGCTGGTGTGTCTTGTATTGCTCACACAATATAGGATGCACCAGTGAAGAGAGCAGTTCTATGATTAGTGGTGTTCATCATGCAGCACACAGACAGAGCATCATCGTTTGGAGGAAGAGGGTGGTGGCTGGGGAGCCCAGGCTCTCAGGCTTATTCAGCCTTTTTCACTGCCATACCAGCTCCTGGCAGCAGCATTAGGACTGCTATAGCTCAAAGGGTAAGTAACCTGGGCAGGAGGCAGCAGTTCAGTCCTTGACAGATGCAGACACAAGCAGACATGTTAACAAGTAAGGATCTGGCATCAAAGAAAAGAAACAACACTGGGTCAGGAGACAGGATGGGGACAATTGTAAGGAGGGGTGAAAGCATGAGAAAGGAGGACTTTTGAGAAGGGAATTTCAGCTCCCTTTGCTCTGCATCACCCTTTGCCCTCAGAGAATCCTTTCCTCACAGCTTCAGGGGAAGAACCAGAAATGTACCTTTTCTCAAACACAGGAGCACCTCTCTAGAACTGAACTGGTGGCAAGCCATGTAGAACAACACAGTCTCTGCAACTGTCAGGATCAGCCATGCTTATGGCCTTGCCAGTTCCAAAGGACCATTAGGCACTTATCATTTTGGAGTGTGATGCCTCCTCAGAGAAACAGCTGAATTAAAAGAGAAAGCAGAGGTCTCTTCTCCATTGGCATAGCCAACAGACCTTGTTCCATTATGAAGGAAGAGTGATAAGATGCTATGGACTTTCTATTTGTACTGCCCATGGTGGGATCAGAACTACAAGGCCATGTAGCTCTCCTTTCTCCATCCACTGGCCTCTGCTCAACTCTCCTGATTTAAGCAGTTGGGATTTTCCTTAAACCTCAGTCTTGGCATCAGCTGAAAATATGAGAAATTCACCTTTGTCCTAAAAAAGAAGGTTTCCTGTTCTGTACTTGGAAATGTGCTCCAAGTACAATCAATTAGATCCCAAATGTGGGAGTTATGTTACAACATAATTTCTAGGTGACTTGCAGGCAGCCAAACTCTGCTTTTTCACAGAGGACCAGCACAACACTTTGAGCTGGGCTTATTGCATTGCAATTATTGTGGTGAACTGCCAGAAGTAAAATCAGGAAAATGATACATAACCAGCCAATATTTCTCCACTCTGCTTTGTTACCAGCTCAGCCACTTTTCCCCATGTGTTCCTCTGCTCCTGGTGCTCCTGGTGCTTTTTCTTCTGTATTTGACTGATTAAAAAATAATTATAATGTAATATAATTATTATAATATATATTATAATTATGTATTATTATAACATAAATTATAACATATTCTATTATAATATTAATTATTTTATTATATTATATTATATTAATTATATCCACCGCTGGCTGCAGGTAGCAGTAGTGTCAAAAACTGAGCTTAACTGCTCAGTTAATGCTTGATTCATGCAAGTGGTAGCACATGAGGAAGCCTTGCTTTATTTGGCAAAACTAAGGTGTCTTTTCAAATGTAGGTTTCCCTTCCAACAGGAGGAAAGTAATGTGTGGTCAGCAAGAGAGTCTCTCTTACTGACCTTTGGAGCACGGCTACGGATTAATGAGAGAAGGCACTGATTTGGTTGTCCAAAGTATGGTGTGCCCAGACTCACTGTGAAACCATGGCCGTGCTGTGCCTTCCAACTAACACCACTTCCTAAAAGCCACAGTGCTTATGTGGTATCACAAAATCACAGAATCACAGAATGTCAGGGGTTGGAAAGGACCTAGAAGATCATCTAGTCCTACCCCCCTGCCAGAGCAGGGGCACCTAGACCAAGTCACCCAGGAACAGATCCAGGTGGGTCTTAAGTGTCTCCAGAGCAGGAGACTCCACAACCTCCCTGGGCAGCCCCTGCCAGCCTCTGCCACCCTCACTGGGAACAAGTTTTTCCTTCTGTTTCCCCTCAACCTCTTGTGCTCCCACTGACTCCCATTGCCTCTTGTCCTGTCACTGGATGACACTGAGCAGAGTCTGGCTCCATCCTCCCTACACTGCCCTGAACATATTGACAGACACTGATGAATGATGTCCCCCCTCAGTCTCCTCTTCTCCAGGCTAAAGAGCCCCAGCTCTCTCAGCCTCTCCTCAGCAGGGAGATCTCCACTCCCTTCAGCATCTTGGTGCCCTGCACTGGACTCTCTCCAGTAAATCTCTGTCTTTTCTGAATTGGGGTGAGATGGCAGCCCTAACCCCATCCACTGACTATGTTGAGGGGGCTGCTAGGGAGGGCCTTGCAGAATCCCATGGGTTTATACTTGCACAGAGCTGCTTGCAAGATGAGAGATATATATATATTTTTTTTACAGCTTAGCGAGTGATTACAGAGGTAATGGGGGCAATTTGTCAGCAAGATAACCTTTACTGAAACTTCCGAATATAAAGATCTTCCTCTCACGCTGTGCATCTGAACATGAATAATGATACTCTCACAAATTTTGCTATTTCAGGTTTTCCCCAGTTTATGGTCTATGTTTCCTCTTTTTCTACAAAAATGGAAAGCAGCTTGCAGTGCTGGCCAGGCAATTAACAACTTCACCCACAATCAATAAGCAGAATTTTCCTGAGTATATAATACAGTAGGTAAGGAGATGAAAATAGATTTTTTCCTGTGTAAGCTTTCCACAATAAACCTGAGTATTTACTTCTCTTGCAGTAAATCCACTGACCTCCTTTTAATCATGTTGATGAAATCAATTACAGATATTTTACTTGTCTGCCCAACAACTAATGAGAAGAAGATTAAGAAGCAAGTGGGGTATTCTTGATACTGAATTATTGGATGGAGACTCAAGACACTCCAGTCAGCCCCTAAACTAGACTGAAAAGTCTAGATAAGATTGTTATAATGCTGGACAAGTCTGAAAACACTCCAGACCATGTGTCCCTTAAAACTTAGTACCTGTGGCAAAACAAAGCAAAAGCTGCATGTTTGATTAGATCTATTAGCATACAAAGGGGAAGCCAATTTCCAGGAACAGCTTGTTTACTTTCAGACAAACAGTACTGCCTATGAGAGCCCCGTCTGAAGCACAGTTCCTGCTGACTTCAGTGGGAATCTGGTATGAGTCAAAAGTGGAGGCTCAGTAGTGCTCTACAGAGAAGCATAATCATAATTATAGCAAGGGTTATAATTGGACACTCTCAATATCAATCATACTACTTCTGTTAATATCAATAGCTGTCTGGTGGCTAAATTGCCTAGACTAATTCTTTTTTAACACCTCAGCCATAAGACTCATCATTAGACAAATGCCATATCTGAATATATGCTGCATCTTAAGCACAATGAGAGCTTCAATCTGTTTTTTAATCACTGTGATATTCTGTCTTGTTGCCCACATACTGGGGAAAAAAAATATTGTAGGCAGAAGATTGCACAGACTGTTCCCCATCAGAAGAAGGTTCTCACAGCCTTCTTGCCCCCTAGAAGTGATGGGCTCCTGCAGACCTTTGGTGCATGCTGATATTTGAAAAGTAATAAACAAAACTTCAAACAAATCTAAGTGGTTTACTGCAGCTCTCAATGCTGCAACTCCTAAATTTGATGAAAGAAGTGAGCGTACTAATATGCATCAGATTTATAAATGGAAGGAGGAAGGCAATCAGCTGTTTGAAAAACTTAAGCAGCTCCTGTATTATTCAGTTTACTTGTACAGTAAGCTACAGAGTAACTTAGAGGGTTAACTAAGAATAACAGAATCCAAGAGCCACAAAGATGATTAAGGGACTGGAACATCTCCTTATGAGGAAAGGCTGAGGGAGCTGGGGCTCTTTAGCTTGGAGGAGATTGAGAGGTGACATCATCAATGTTTATAAATATGTAAAAGGTGTCAGGAGGATGGAGCCAGGCTCTGTTCAGTGAGGTCCAATGACAAGGACAAGGGGTAATGGGTTCAAGCTGGAACATAGGAAGTCCCATGTAAATGTAGGAGACACTTTGCTGCCCAGGGAGGTTGTGGAGTCTCCTTCTCTGGAGACATTCAAAACCCACCTGGATCTGTTCCTGTGTGACCTGATGTAGGTGATCCTGCTCTGTCAGGGGGATTGGACTAGATGATATTTTGAGGTCCCGTGCAACCCCAAACATTCTGTTATTCTGTAATATGAAGCAAGTTTCTCAGCTCCTCACAAAACCACGTTAATTGTTAGTTAGAGATCTACCTTTTGGTAATTGATTTGGAACATTATGACCTGCCTTTAAACTGTAATGCGTTACAAAATTAGAGGGACAATGTATGGGACAGCAGACACTTCCTTTTGTGAATTACTATCTGCCCAGTATATTCTATCCTTACAATGAGGGAATAAACCAAGTCACAGCTACAGTGCAGTAAATGTCAAGAGGCACAATGGACACCAGGCATCTTTAATGATTTATCAACCTCCTGAACAAGCACTTGTACTTTTGGTCAGTTCACTGTCCTACACTGTACGGGGTAAGTGACTATTGGTATTTCAGCTGCTGTGCCTCTTTGTGCTGCAGTGAGATCAATACTGTGCACTGGTGGCAACCTTGCTGGAGGAGAAGGGTCAGCTGAGCAGTTGTCTGGACAGAGGACAAGCAGAGGAAAAAAAAAAAAAAGGAAAAAAAAAGTCTTCTAGGGCTAGGACTAAGCTCGAGGCAACTGAATTTGGACACAGACAGCATCTGCATTCGCTGGGCTTTGCAGCAGGGAAGACTGATGCACTGCTTAGATGAGCTTCGTTTGAGATTTATTGCTGAGCAGTTACAAGTGCGGGCTCTGAATGGGCAGAGGGATTAAAAGCCACACAAAATCCTACCAGTTCACACAGATTCATTTTCTTTCAAAAGTAGAATAGGGCATGAAAGGGCACAGCTTGAAAGGGCCCGGCTGAAAGCACTAAGCTTTTGTTATTTTGCAGACCAGTGCCTTTTGGTTATTTTATTTATTTATTATTACTTTATTTATAGCGCTACTCAAAACTGAGTACATATTTTGCTGTGGGGTAAATAAAAGACTAAAAAGACATCTCTTCTTGCCTTCAGTCTCTCAGAAAGAAACCCAGGTCAGCTAGAAATTCAGCATTTCTCTTTTGTAAGCGTCAATGGCTCAGAGACCGGACTCGGTGGAGCGCAGCCGAGCAGGAACCGGCCCGGCTCTCTTCAGTCCCGTCCTCCACCACGGGTGGGCAAGTGTGGAAGAGCCCAGCGGGTGAAGGACGAGGCAGAGCCGCCGGCGACCTGGCCTGGCCGCCCTACTCGCGCTGCCCGAAGGGCCCGCGGCGCAGCTCCGCCCTGGCCGGGGCCGGGGCCGGGGCGGCAGCCACAGAAACACCTCCCTCTAATGAGCGGCTCCGGTGCTGTCAGGGCTGTGTCAGGCGCCCGAAGCTGCCAGGTTTCGGAGCAAACTTCGGCGGCTTGCTTGACCTGGAGAAGCCGCAGCAGCAGGCAACAGGCTGGAGCATCACCCAGCTGATCTCTGCAGGAAAAAGCAACCCTTAGGGGCAAAGGATCTGAACAGATCACACGTTCGGAAGAAGAGCCTAGCGCCATCACACCGGGGATTTCTTAAACACCTTAAATCCTTAAAGCTTTTGCAGAGAGTCTTTCAACGACTCAGAGAAAAACTAGCCCTTCAGCTGGGCAAAGGAGCACTGGGACTGCACTGATGTGTTTACCCCATTGGTATTTTTATGAAACTTGGAAACACCTGATACAGGTGCAAGTTGCTAGACGCCCAAAACTAACTGTAATGCTGTCATATTTTGTTTTAAGAAAACATTTGAGATTTTTGCATGAGAAAAGAGCAACAGCAGCACTAGACCAAAAAAACCAAAACCAAAACCAAAACAACAAACCAAAACCAAAACTAAGCCGTTTAGAAAGCTAAATACTCTCTTAATTACCTTATTCACAGTGTATATGATCTGTTGGCATTGAGATCTCATTTTAGAAATCCCTCCAGGCAACAATCATCAGAATGATTTTTTTTAAAGGGGCTGAATGAGTCAGCCTCCAGACTTAGCTGGCCAGATGAATGCGTTGCCTCTCTAATATATGTAGTATCTTTGATAAAAAAAAAACCAACAAAACAACTGTGGCACAACCTTTTTGTAGGTTTCTATTTAAAGTAATTTCTACTTTTTTTTTATTTCTTCCCCCCTCTAGCCACACTGCTACCAGGATGACAGTATGAAAGCAGCAATGAATTGAGTGGAACCAGTGAGAAAGGATGGAACAAGGAGACTTTGGGCCCTATAGTATCTGAAAAGAAAATACTTAACTGGACTGTCAAGGGTGATATCTCACAATGCACAACCTGTTGGTGAAGTCCTGGCCTCTAGCAAAACTCCAGCTGAATTACACTGCACAGTAATTTTATCAAATGTCACACACGATTTGATTTTGTTCTACGCTGCACACTGGCACTGTTGTACAGTGCTGATATGTGTTCAATTATATAGGTGATATATGCATCACACACATGCTGATAGATATGTGATAGAAAATGACAGACCTCTAGCTCTTGCTAAGGACAGTGTGAGAAAACTGAAAGTAGAATGACATCTCAACTGTCTTTTCTGTGCATCCAATTTGTAAATGGTATGACAGGGTAGTACATTCTTCTCATTTTAGCTCAGTTTCCAGATTATATATTTTTTTTATTATTATTATTCTTGTTTTGCAGTGAATATATCAGTTTTTAACAGAGAGCAGATATGGATATAGACAGACAAACACCCTAAACAGCACTTGAATATCTTGGTCTATGCATAAATGGTATTTCAGAGCATCAATTATCAAAAGAGTTCCCATCTGCAACAGTGCAGCTGCAATGTGTTAAATCAGTAATACATATTAGAGAAAAAAAAAAAGAAAACACTCAAAAAAACCCTAAGATGCTGTGTTGTGTTTGTGTCTGGCAGGGTTTTGGTAGTGGGGAAGGGGGGGGCTACCTGCATGGCTTCTCTAAGAAGCTTCAAGAAGTTCCTCCAGCCCCAGTCCAACAGTGGGGAAGAATCCCATCTGCACCCTGTGGAGGATCCCAAGCCAGAGCAAGGGCACTGCTCCTGAAGAAATTGCTGAGTCTCAGTGTGTGCTGGAGCAATGATCTGTGAGGATTGCTGCCTGCAGAATGGCCCCACCCTGCTAGGAGAAGTTGATGGAGGACTGTCTCCTGTGGGAGGGATGCCATGTTGCAGCAGGGGAGGGCTCTGAGTATTCCCCTTGAGGAGGAAGGTGTGGCAGAAACATGACATGGACTGGGGTTGACTGCAACTCCTATTCCCTGCCCTTCTGTGCTGCTGGTGGGGAGCAGGTATTAGAGCTGGACTTGGGAAGAAGAGTTTCCCCAAGTTGAGTCTGCCTTTTGCCCGTGATCAGAATTGGCATGTGAGCCCCTCCCTGTCCTTTGGCTTGACTCTCAAGCTTTTTGTTGTATTTTCTTCTCCTCAAGCCACCAGACAGGGGTGGGAGTGAACCAGAGGCTGGGTGCTGCTTTGTTGCTGGCTGAGGGAACTTAAACCAAGACAGATGCCAATGAAGTCTTTGGAACTGTTGATATTGAATAGTTACGTGAAAGCCACTTAAACAAGTCTGAGAAATGTGCTTTTAGGAAACCCACCTTTTGCACTGGATCAATAGAAAAACATTCCCTTGCTTTTCCTAGTGCTTTTTATGATGACAGTGCTGTGAAACTCAATCTGTCGAGAACAAGGACCAGGTGAGAGAGCATCTTATTCCTTCATTAGCTAAACCTCACACCACATTTCTGTGGTGTAATAGAGAAAAGGGCACACTGCTTTAGGCACTTGTGACTAATTTCTGGTCTCTTTTCTCCAATTCACAAGAGTCATATTTTTACAGGAGATGTAAACCACTGTGAAATATAAGTTTTCATCCCTTTGTCTACCCATATGGCAGGGAGTGGAGCAGTTTTAGTCTTTCCTGCATTTCTAAATCTATGGTTTTAGCCTCTGCCAACAACTGTCTTTAAACTCAACCCAGTGTTGAGTTTACAAACCTCTGTTTATTTACACAAACCCTAGGAATTTTGTGGCCTTAAGGCCAAAGAGGTGGATTTGTGTTGTGGTCTCTGGCATGGGAAGAATAGAGAAGAAGAAGGAAGGATTTTTCACTGCCCCTTTGTGTCCCTTTAGGCACAAAACAGTGCTCTCTTTTTAGCAAACCTTCACTGATGTGATTTATTAGCAAGTTAAACCTTCCCAACATCCTGACCATGCAGGTGCCTTATCCCTCTATGCACATTCCAGCTTTGGAATGAGTTGGTTTATGCAGAGTCAAGCTCTCTCTTGCTGCACATTATACCTGATATTGTGAGCATTGCACAAGTGGTCCCACCTCGAGGCTAAAAGATGTCTGTGGTGCCCTGGGGAGTGGAGCACACACCCACAGAGTCCATTTCAGCTTTCTCAGGCTAAGGATACAGACACCTTGCTATTGCTTTTCATCGATCATGCTGCACCTGCTGGGCATGGCACCCTTATGCAAGGCAAACACTGCTCATGTGCCCCTGAAAAAGTGAACATTTTGGTGCTTGCCTTTAGGTAAAAGACCAGGCATTGGGCAGAGTAACCCAGATCTCAGAGAGAAGTGTGAATCTTGACCTGACCCAAAGTGACATGTCCTGGTTACACTTGGGTCTGTACATTAGCTCAGTCTCAGATTATCCTGTCAATCCCTGAATCACTGTCCCTAATAACAGACTTAATACCACAGAAATCAAAGGTTCTGAGTCCTACCTGACCACTCCCCCATCTCTTTTATCTTATTTTGGCTGTTAACATATTCAGTGCACCTTTCTTTTGTGCTGTTGTCTCACTGTTTTCTCTCCATCCCTTTCTGCTTCTTTCCTGTATTTGTCCTCCTTTGAGATGGAGGACAACAGCATCTTTTGTTTTGTTTTTTTTCCTAGAAATGACAAGAATATTTAAATCATTAAAACATTACCTAGACTGTGAATCTATTAGGGTTGATTCAAGAAATGAATGAGAGGAAAAAAAAGGGCTCTGCAAATGAAACTTCTTTCATTCTGCAAACTGCTGTGTGATTGTGCAAAGCTGTTCTCTCATGTTTTCTGCCAGCCAAAATATGTAGACACTTTTCTTGCCTTTTGGAGGGGAAATGCTGTGCATGTGCATAAATGCTGTCTTTCCCTTGAATTAAAATGAGGACTCACATAGCTGCTAAATTGCACACTGCCAGGGTGAGCAGACTGGCAGCTCAGAACTGAGCCTGATTTCACAGCACATTGCTTGTCTCAGCAGCAAGGCATCCTGGAAAGGGTTTGGTCTGGTTTTTGGTCTGTAACTCATTGTGTAAATGCCAGCCAAATTAAAGCAAAACAGATGGGACAAGTCACTTGAAGATTAATGAAGCTACTTGCATTGAAAAGTGGCTTTAAATGCATAATTTAATGAAAAAGATCCTTTCTAGTTCCTAATAGCTGGTCAAAAATAAAGGATCAAGGATTGAAAACCACTAAAGCTTAGCAGAACACACCTACAAAGAATTATTAGAAGTGATTAACTCTTTACAGAGTTAATCCCCATTAAACTGAATTATCAAGTCAAAGACTTAATTTATTTCTTGGGTACCTGCATCACTTTGTGAGTGCTACCATTTTTCCTAAAATGTAGAAGCAAGCCGACTCTTGAGAAATTCTTCAGGGTTTATTCACAATGCACTCCAACGTGTGGAAAAGTTTTCATTTTTCATGGCATTTGCAATTTTCCATTAAAACTTTTCAAAACTTCTGCTGAACAGTGACATTATCCTTTATATGACTGGCTATACTTCATATAAAAGAGAAACGAGTATTAGGAGTCAGTACACAAATTCCTTTTGTTTTGCTACTACAAAAGCACAGCTGAACATTAAAGGTGCTCTAAAGCATCTCTAAACCTTTATTCAAAATTACAGCCAACCACATATTATAATTGTACAATATAATATAAATAATATTAAGTATAAGTACAGAGTGCTTCCATGAACAAAAAGCAGAGGCTAAGTGATAAATTAGGCAAAGTTTCTCAGGGATTATTTTCTGTAAGAAGTGTTAGAAGGCACCTGTTCAACCCCTGCTTCTAATTACCCAAATTCAAACCCTCTCTTCTGTGACCTGAAGCCACCACCAGATACCTGGAAAAGGATGCTTTGAGGCAGCCTCCAAAACGACCATCATCTTAAAAGGATAAGCAATCACATCTTAATTCAGAAAAGCTTTCCCTGTCTACTCTGCTCTGTAAAGTGCTTGACCCCATGTTTCAGTCCTTGGCTGTAGTTGTTTAATGAATAAGAAGGCACATAACTTCAAGCTTGTCCTTATCCCCTTACTGAATCTGTCCCTGAATGGCCAAGCTGAGTATAAGCAGGAACAACACCCAACTTCCAGAGCTTTTATTACAGGAAACCATAAAAAAATATGAATGCTTGATCCAATATGGCATGTTTCTGAAATGTACAATCTGCAACAACAGAATTTGAGCCAGTTCTTGCACTGAATACAGGCAGAAAATTCCTTTCATATAAAAGCTGGTTAAATTTCATAGAACTACAGTGCTTAAAAGCTGTCTCATTCCCAGAGGGCAAAATGCACTTTATCCAATGTGAACACACAATTTAACTATTGATCAACTTGACTGAAAACTGGAAGTAAGAATCCTATCATTTAAAACACAACATAAAGCTTTACTTGGTTGGCTTTTTTTGGTTGGCTTGTTGGCTTTTTGTGTTTTTTTTCTTACAGGAAAATGCTAAACACGAAAGCTCCTTAAATCACTACAAATTGTTGTTTTAAAATGCATTTAGTTTTAGTTTTTGTACATCTTTTCCCACTAGCTTAGCCCGTAACATAGTGCAGCATGTAAAAAGCTTGTGTTTCGATGTAAATCTGATGCATATGAAATTTCCTCAGTCATCTATTTCTGGGTCCAATGTATATAATTTCTTTTGTCACAATCCAAACGAGGTTTTTTTCTCTCCCAGGCTCCATTACTAGGTAAGTGGATATTTTGTTCTTCTGGAATATGCACCAGGATTTAACAAAACTGCTCCTGTGCTTCTCTTAAAGCATTAGGCATTCCAAGTACATGCAATTAAACAGTGTGACAGTAATTCACTCTCTCATCATATCTGTGTTGTTGAAAAGATGAGACAACAGAAACATTCACAAACCACATAGCAGATGTTGACAATGCTACATTACTCTTTAAAATAAAAAAATTATGAAACTTAGAATTGTGTAGAACATCAGAGCTAGATTTGATAATGCATATCTAAGTACACCGTGTCTTAGTTTAAGTCACTTTATAGCTGATTACACGTGGGGATGGCTTGTGATCATGTAGGTTATTAGATGAATTTCTGACATTTAGATGTTGACTGTGCTGGCTTTTAGAATTGGATTGATTTTTACAACAGAATGTCATTATAGCGCTTGCAGTGGCATCAAGAACAGAACTTCATCTAGATCTTCCTCTACAGAAGCTCATTAGAGATTCACATAAGAAGACAACCAACACGTGCTATTGCCATGGCAACAAGACAGCATATTATGAAGCAGTATAGTCACTATTCCAAAACAGAGAGGACAAAGCCAGAGCAATTATAGCACAAGACTGACAGGCTTTATATTTGCAGTCTGTATGGGTCATGCTCTTCGAAATAAAAATCACCAATGCAGTTTTAGGAGTGTGGCTTCAATTCCTGCTTTTCAAACACAAAAACTCAACCCAGTTAGTTTATGTTGTATGGAAAGAGGCTGCTGAGGCATCACAGCAGGTGTGTAGGTATGATGATGTACAAAGAACAAACAGCAGAGAACTGATAGAAGAGTCAAGTTCATGCCAGGCAGTGGCCAGCAGTGAGTATCTGGTATGTCATTAAGATGCAGATTAAAGTCTAGTTTCAAATGCAATGGCTAGTCAGTACCAGAGGCCAGAATGCAAAGAATAACATTTCTGGTGATTTGCATTAAATAGGTGTGTCTCCTGGTTTTTTTATGTTGCCTTGAGAATGAAATGCTTCTGGACATCCTGGATATATGGTATGTATAGGCTGTATAGGCAGCCCAACTTCCTGAGCTTCTGCTTGCAGCTACCTACACAGCAAGTTCTCGAAGTCATTTAAAACAGCTCTGTCTAGTCTAGAGGGAGTTTTCACCTTTATTAAGGTTTTGACCTTTTTCTCTGATTACAGAGTGCCAGCTAGTGAGTATGAAAGCATCTATTTATTTTGTGTTTGATGACAAAGTATAGGAATTCTATGCTAATGGAAGCAAGAGCTTAGAGGAAATATTTTACCCTTCATATAGGAAGGGTGTGATTGCCACTTCATTCACACACTGGCTGTACCTTTAAGAAAGATCTTTAAATTTCAGTGAAGGTCGAGAACTGTAGGCAAAACATAGCTTAGAAATGTTAAACAAGAGAGTAACAGGGTTTTAAAGAGTATTCAACAAGATTTGCAAAGTTATGCCATGAGTTTGCCACTACAGAGTTACTTTGAGATTTAAAAACACATAAAAGAATGATGAAAAGAAAAAATACTACGGTACAGAGAAGAATTTTGAGTACCTACTGAACCAGGCTTTGGGAAGCCTTCCAGTGCCTGCATATGAAATGTGTGGTGTGCCACTATTTAATGATTCTAAACTCCACAATTGTCACTCACTGAAGGAGCTCGTGTTTCTGCCAAGTTAAATGGCTTCAAAACTGATAGGTTACATTCAGCTTTGGTTCATTCTTGACTGGTTCTGTTTAGGTTGGAAAAAGAGTACCTTTATAAGAAGCAAAATACAAACCACTTTATTAATAACACTGGATTTTTTTTATTTTATTTTTTTCACTAGCCCCAGGCAGAGACAAAATGTGATATAGTTGGCAAAACACTGGAAAACAACAAAAAATCTTTCTCATCTTTGCAAGTAAACTTTATTTCCCAAACTCTTAAATACAATTCAGTAGTGTCAACCATTTACTTTTTTTTCCCTATATCTTTTCCACGTTTTTTTGTCTGTGCATGGGGACTTTTGGTCTCCTGCTGGGCTTGCAGGGCTGCTTCCTGAGCTGCCAGCTCTTCTTGTTTTTTGCGCTCAGCCTCCAGCAGTTGATTTCTGTATGCTTCCCTCATGCTGTGGTATCTGTCTCTTGCTTCATCTACTTTTGCCTAGTCAAAAACAAACAACAATACCCTCAGCCCTAAACCATAATTCTTGATTCCTCCACAAGCAACTGCATCCTTCCTGTTATATTTCACTTTGTAAGTACAGGGAAAGCATTTCTCCTTTTCTTTCTACATCAATTTTTCTTGATTTCTCACAGCTATAAGTCAATCTTTTCACCATGAAGAAGAGGAGAAAGTTCATGAAAAACCTTTTTAAATTGCTGGCATGATAAGCTAAATGTATGAAAGGAGAATAGGACAACAGGCTACTTACTCATCTATGGGAGTCTTGTCCCTCTTCATTTACTGGCTTGTCTTGCTGTCTTAAATGAGTCCCTTTAAAACTTAGTTTTCAGAAAAGCTGGAATGGCTTAGGAGTGACTATTATTTTAAGTGACTAAAGGAGCATAAATCACATTGACCTTCTAAGAGCCTTATGGCAAGTGGGACCTGGACATTTCTGAAAACTTTTTCCTTTATATTTCCATCCTGGAAAATGGGGACACCTAGATACGTTTTTTATAGTTCTTTGTAGATTAAAAAAACTGCAAAAGTGATAATCAGCACAATCAATATGTGCACTCACAAATAACTCTCATTTTGAAATCATACCATGTAACATGGACATAATTTATAGAAAAAGCTGAGGAACTACTCTTAATAAAAAGTTGCACTTCTAATATATATGGTATGTTAGACATTCAGAATCATGGCAGCATCTGAAAACCTAGATATTCATTCTCATTAGGATCAGTCACTAAGACCTTGGCTGACTAAATCAGTCACTAGGGCTCCTTGCAGACTTAAGTAATATTAGTCTAGGTGACCTTGCTCAGGCAGGGGGGTTGGACTAGATGATCTTCTAGCTCCCTTCCAACCCCTAACATTCTGTGATTCTGTAAAAATCATGTTGTCTGGGAACTTGTTAAGGTGGAGAAGTTTTCAGGTGATTTCTAGAAATAAGTTGTTTAATGTAAAAAAACCCCAGCTGACTCTTATCCACTTTTAAAGAGCTCTGAATAGTCAGTAGCTGATGGTGGTTATTGTATTACCACTGTGTAATAAAACATTTTGTTTCCATTGATATTCAAGAATTAAGGTAGTTTTCTTAAGATACTTGTACCAATTTAATGGGCAATGCATTGGCTGAGTTAACCTTAAGAATGGATTCTATCCTAGTGCTAGCAAATTATTTATAGACCATTATTTTTAAGGATTAATAATTCAAAAGTTTTATTTGTTTGTTTGTTTGTTAGCATCATGCATATTCCAGGAGAACTGTGTTCTCTAACTCTGCTGTAAGACACATGGGGAGCAACTTGCTATTTACATTATCTTCACAGAATCTAAAATCACAGAATGGTAGGGACCTCTGGGGATCATCTAGTCCAAACCTGCTGCAGGTTCATCTAAAGCAGCTTGCAAAGGCTTGTGTCCAGGTGGGTTTTCAAAGTCTCCAGAGAAGGAGACTTCACAACTCCTCTGGGCAGCCTGTTCCAGTGCTCCATGACCTTCAAAAAGTTTCTCCTTATGCTTAAGTGGAACTTCCTGTGCCCCTTGTCCTATCAGTGCTTATTGATAAGCATTGATATGATCATCTCTCTGCCTTCTCTAGGCTAAACAGCCTCAAGTGTGTTCTTTCTTGCTTTCCAAAAGGTAAACCAGAGGTGCTTTTTCTAATATGCACCTGGTCATGTATGTATATTCATAAACCAGCATTTTTCCAAAGAACTGTACTAAGAAAGCACTAAGAATATCATATTAAGGATATTGCATAGTCCTAGTTTTTCCCCTAAGACCTTTAGTTTTAACCTTTGCCCAAGAGAACTTTCAATCTTGCTCACTGCTTCTAACTATTGGTAGTGAATACAAAAGTCTTGAGAACGATCAAGATATTCATACTAGTGGTGGATATCACAGTAATAGATACTGGAAGGTAAGCTTGAAAACCTACCTGGATATTCTCATACATTTCAAATATATTTTGCTTCAATATCTCTCTGTCATGTTGTTCTTTCTTTCTTTCTTCCAGAGCCTTCTCTCGAAGTTCACTATAGTGCTTCATTTTTTCCTCATAACTTAGCCCTTGCTGTTGAGACTCATTTCTTGGTGCACACTCAGCCATTGTTCTTCTGAACGAAACACAGAGACATTTGTTTTATTTCAAATACAGCTTTGAGTGGTATATATTTTGCTTAACACCTATATGCATAGATTTATTTGGCTTATGTACTTCTGTGTCACCATTGTATAGCTAGATATGGTCAAGGAGTCACTTTTCCTCTACTTCTATAGAACACCAGTGAGTAAGGACATTCACAGAATCACAGAATCACAGAAATTAGGGGCTGGAAGGGACCTAGAAGATCATCTAGTCCAACCCCCCTGCCTGAGCAGGATCACCTAGACCAAGTCACACAGAAACTTCCCTGACTGGGAATTGAACCCGGGCCGTAGCAGTGAGAGCACCAAATCCTAACCACTGTATTTAGTTTGGAACATCTCTTTAAAAGTTTGTGTCTGAAAGTTCTCAATTTTGGNCTCAAGGTGGGCCAGGTCTTGTTATGCATGAATATGTAATTTAAAAATATTTGCAAAATCATGCTTATTTTAAAGCATATTAAAAACTACATGTGACACTTATTTTTAATTTGCAAGAAATATCACATTTCCAGAATTTTTTGATATTGTAATTCAGTATTGAGACAAATGTAATTATTTTGTGTGTGTTAGCATAAAGGCATCTAAGCGGATAATATTTTTCATAGAATTTAACTTCAATAACTATTGTAAAAGACAAGAAGTTGAAGACAAATTAAATGCTTTCAGAACCCAAGCGTGTAGAAGGTATTTTACCATATTTTCTACTGTTTTAATATTATTCACTTCAATATAACACCAGTTTCCCTTTCAATTTCACAATAAATTTGGGATTTTTTTTCAGCATGTTCTAAGGTCTTTCAAAATTCAGTGATCTCCATAAATGCCACACTGAATATAAATGGAGTGAAACAGGACCTGGGTTCTATCTGCAGCACAGCAAACATGCAGCTGCATGTATATTAGCTAGATAGGTTCACATTGACACATGTAATAAAGACAGTTGTTTTGAATAAAGAATATAATTAACCACTTTTGAATAAAGAAAATAATTATTACTATTTTTAAATACTTACATAAATTAANATCCTTAGCCAGTCTTTCATTTTGGTGTTTCAGTGGGACTTAGTTGTCCTTGCTACAGCTTACCTTATGTAAGAACTAAAGTCTATAGACTTCCTTTTTTTTTCCTGTATTTGTAAGCTTAAGTCAATAGATGCTTGTGAATCTCGTTTTCCTGTGGTAAAAGAACAGAGCAGATTCAACTGGTTATTCAGTTATGCCAACAGGCTCCATCTAAATTCTTATACAGTTTTTTTCTTCTTTTGGCTCAGCAAAATACATTATTAAATGAGAATATGTGTTGGAGAGGAGATATTTCTTCATTTTTATTTCCAACACTCTTGATAGAATCAAAGATGCTGCTAAACCCCCATATATCCTAGATAAAATGGATATATGTATTTTAGCTAATTGCACAGCACTCAATAAGGCTTGTAAATCTAGACAAGAACATTCAATTTAAAATGCATAAAGAACATAACTTCTAATTAGCAAGGAATCCCATTCTTTTATTAAAAAGCAAAAAAAAACCCCACCCCAGCCAAACACACAAAAATCCAAGACCCACCAACAATAAAAAACTCATTGTTCAGTCCTGACTGTAGTTTAGAAACTTTTATTCCTTTTTGGGCAGAGATTTAGCATGGCAAATACCAGCCTAAAGAAAAAAGTTCCTATGAAAAAGTAAAATTGTGATTATTATGCTGTGATTATTCCTTCTTTCAGTCTGAATGTGCTGAAAACACCTGTGAAATTTGATGAGATTGAACAATGACTGCAGTGGTTTGCATAAAAACTGTATTATTACCCTAATTATAGTAGTAATAAATTGAAACATTTGAAAATATGACTGGATTTTTCTCCCTGGAAATAGGAAAGATGTTTATAAGCATTAAAAAAACCCCAAAACCAAACAACAAACCAAACTGTCTATATGTTTACTGTCTATATAAAGACAAAGATACCAGCCTTCTGTGTTGGCCCAGAAGGGTGACAAGGACTTCGGAAGTGCCTCAGAAACTGCCCATAGGAAAAGTATTCTCCAGAACATACAAATTCTAATTAAGACACTGAACATTCCCAAAATGTTCAAGCACATTATTGCCTGTTGCAGCATCCTATGGGACCAACACATAACAAAGTTATTAGGCTGTCAACCTTTTACTTCAGAGACTTTGTACTACACTACAGATTTACTTAAGAACAAAGTTCCTAATAGACAACCATTAATTTTTAAGTTCTTATCCAGGAACTTAGAGGAAATAATAATTTGTCAAGTTCCTTTGGAAAGCAAGAATAAACCAATGATGTGTTTGTCTAAGGTATAAGGTGAGGATTACTTTTGCTTTAAGTTCTGAAACTTTCTTGGGAGGATTACTTACTTGACTGGCAAGATACCAAAAATGTTATTAATTGATCACAGGTTCTAGTCTCATGCACATAAGCCATGACCAGATACTGTCACAATCAGACTGGGTGTTATACTTTGCTTTTAGTGATGTTCTGATCTGAACATTACTCTCAGAAGAAAAGAAACAACAAACAACCCTGTTCAAATTTTCATCAGAGTCCAGCAATTGCAAGGGAATACAAATGAAGAATCC
>VYZU01009293.1:78919-90554 GCA_013401355.1 Ceyx cyanopectus
TTCTTTTTTTTTTTCCCTTTTTAATAAATATTTTAATCAATATTGATTAGCTTCAGGTTAATTTCTTTAACCTAAGTTGTCATCTGAATGCTGTGACATCATTAGAGATAAAAAAAATCCTTTGTTTCCTTTTGAACAAGAAAGGAATAGAAACAAAACCAAATCCATTCAAAATGGGATGAAAGTAATTCCTTTCACAAAGGGAAGGAACCTAAGACTGCAAAAGAATTTATTTTAAGGCAAATAAGGTGACCTCAGTAACACCCAACACCTTGAAATTTAATTTATCATATACAGTATCAAAAATTAATGTTCCAGCAGACAAAATTCATTGTTGTGTTAACAGGTTGTTGAGCAAAGGAAAGATAGCTGTTCTCACTCAATCTTTGGGTTCCTTCCAGTGATTCTCTCTAGAGTTTATTATTTATATAATATATATATATTATTTTGAGTGAAAATAATGCCTACATATGGCAGTTCCCTGCCACTCCCTCTGTCTCACACTATTCTTTACCTACCTGCTTTCTGCAGTAATGAAACTGTTTTTTTTTTTCTATCTTTTAATTGCTGTAGATCAAAGTTTGGTTTGTATGGTTTACATAAAGGAGAAAGCCTAAAGAAAACTCACAACATTGACTTTCAGTGAGAGCTGTCATCTTTGCTGTGTCAAATATGAACTTGTTCATAAGGGGCTTTTTTCACAAGTTTTTTTTATCCACAGAATTTGGAAAATGCTACTCGGATACTGTTATTTCTACATAGTAAATGGAATGACAGAAAAAAATCTCAAGACTCATTTTTTTAACAATTATAATAGCCGACCTTGACATTTAATTAAGGGGAGTCAAAATGGATGCAAATATTGCCAGAGGAAATTTAGAGCAGCACAGTTTGAAATACCAGTCCATGAAGCTTTTCAAAGGTTCATTCCACCTCTGAGAAAAAACACACAGACAGACAGAAAAAAGCCCCTCAGAAACATCCAATTTTTAATTAATTGAAGAATTGTAGTTAATNCCTATTTATAAGTAGCTGAGCTGCAACTCTTCACCCTGAATATGCTTTTCCGAATGCAACTTGTTGCCAACAGAAAAAAGCCCCTCAGAAACATCCAATTTTTAATTAATTGAAGAATTGTAGTTAATTTTTTTATTAATTTTAGAATTTTTATTAAGTTATTTTATTAATATAAATGTAATTAATTTTAGAATTTTAGGGATAAACATAGATGAGTTTACATGGGATGTATCATGAGAAGCAGGTGGCAACCCTAGCATGGACTAAGATGTTTATCATTTATTTTTAAATGATGTTTGTCTTGTAAAATGGTACTGCCTCCAACAACTCTGGGCTTGGAGAATGGGAAAACTTCTACCCTAATACTGAACTTCCCAAATTCATGCATGTTTCTTTATTGGCCAAGGTGCTAGCTTGTTATATTAAATGCAAATCTGGCAGCAATGCCTAAGAATCAGTCTCAAAATTTTTAAAAGTCTGAAAGGAAACTAAAAAAATGCAGCTGAACAGTGAAGATTGAGAGATGTTGCAAATCTAAAACTGAGGTCTAATACTTGGAACAAGGCTCTAGTCACAAAGTCTTTATCCCATCCACATACAAAGGTTTTACAGCATTAGAAACTAAAAAGCAAAATAAAAAAATATACTCCATATGAGTCTTCCTCAATTGTTTGTAATAAGAGTGAGAATTTATACCCACAGCCAGTCCTTATTGCTCATCCCTGGCAGAACTGACCTACTGTTAGATCAGTTGTGTAAACACTTGCACACAGATTTTTGAAGAACTTCATGGATAAATGTGATCCTCCAAGAATGTCATGCTTTCATATGACTTAATGAACTGCTGAAATGAGAATAGCTATCTTTCCAAAAGCTGTAATTAAATACCAGGGAAAGCATCTCTATAGAAATACAACTACTTTTCTTCAAGCAAGTACTACAAACAAATTGCCTGATGATAAAAACTCTTGTGCAATTAAGTAGTATAAGTATCTCCCCTTCTAATGTCAACCAGAACTCTTTAACAGATAGCATGAATCAAAATGCTTCTTTAAATCAATTGCTTAGCTCTTTAACTAAGGAGGCAGCCTTATGAAGCAGCCTACTGGATATGAAAAAAATACATAAAGAAGATAGTTAATATTCTAGCTCAAGCTGTAGGAAAAAAACNACGTTTCTCTACTAACTGTTCACACTCAAAAAAATAATAAATCAAGTAGTAGCCAATATGGATATAAAAATATTTCTATCATTCAGTCTACCTGTACAACTGCTTGTGATAGCCAAAAAAATTATGGTTTCTACTAAACTTTGCTTTTTTCTTCTTTTTTTTTTTCCCTTTTTAATAAATATTTTAATCAATATTGATTAGCTTCAGGTTAATTTCTTTAACCTAAGTTGTCATCTGAATGCTGTGACATCATTAGAGATAAAAAAAATCCTTTGTTTCCTTTTGAACAAGAAAGGAATAGAAACAAAACCAAATCCATTCAAAATGGGATGAAAGTAATTCCTTTCACAAAGGGAAGGAACCTAAGACTGCAAAAGAATTTATTTTAAGGCAAATAAGGTGACCTCAGTAACACCCAACACCTTGAAATTTAATTTATCATATACAGTATCAAAAATTAATGTTCCAGCAGACAAAATTCATTGTTGTGTTAACAGGTTGTTGAGCAAAGGAAAGATAGCTGTTCTCACTCAATCTTTGGGTTCCTTCCAGTGATTCTCTCTAGAGTTTATTATTTATATAATATATATATATTATTTTGAGTGAAAATAATGCCTACATATGGCAGTTCCCTGCCACTCCCTCTGTCTCACACTATTCTTTACCTACCTGCTTTCTGCAGTAATGAAACTGTTTTTTTTTTTCTATCTTTTAATTGCTGTAGATCAAAGTTTGGTTTGTATGGTTTACATAAAGGAGAAAGCCTAAAGAAAACTCACAACATTGACTTTCAGTGAGAGCTGTCATCTTTGCTGTGTCAAATATGAACTTGTTCATAAGGGGCTTTTTTCACAAGTTTTTTTTATCCACAGAATTTGGAAAATGCTACTCGGATACTGTTATTTCTACATAGTAAATGGAATGACAGAAAAAAATCTCAAGACTCATTTTTTTAACAATTATAATAGCCGACCTTGACATTTAATTAAGGGGAGTCAAAATGGATGCAAATATTGCCAGAGGAAATTTAGAGCAGCACAGTTTGAAATACCAGTCCATGAAGCTTTTCAAAGGTTCATTCCACCTCTGAGAAAAAACACACAGACAGACAGAAAAAAGCCCCTCAGAAACATCCAATTTTTAATTAATTGAAGAATTGTAGTTAATTTTTTTATTAATTTTAGAATTTTTATTAAGTTATTTTATTAATATAAATGTAATTAATTTTAGAATTTTAGGGATAAACATAGATGAGTTTACATGGGATGTATCATGAGAAGCAGGTGGCAACCCTAGCATGGACTAAGATGTTTATCATTTATTTTTAAATGATGTTTGTCTTGTAAAATGGTACTGCCTCCAACAACTCTGGGCTTGGAGAATGGGAAAACTTCTACCCTAATACTGAACTTCCCAAATTCATGCATGTTTCTTTATTGGCCAAGGTGCTAGCTTGTTATATTAAATGCAAATCTGGCAGCAATGCCTAAGAATCAGTCTCAAAATTTTTAAAAGTCTGAAAGGAAACTAAAAAAATGCAGCTGAACAGTGAAGATTGAGAGATGTTGCAAATCTAAAACTGAGGTCTAATACTTGGAACAAGGCTCTAGTCACAAAGTCTTTATCCCATCCACATACAAAGGTTTTACAGCATTAGAAACTAAAAAGCAAAATAAAAAAATATACTCCATATGAGTCTTCCTCAATTGTTTGTAATAAGAGTGAGAATTTATACCCACAGCCAGTCCTTATTGCTCATCCCTGGCAGAACTGACCTACTGTTAGATCAGTTGTGTAAACACTTGCACACAGATTTTTGAAGAACTTCATGGATAAATGTGATCCTCCAAGAATGTCATGCTTTCATATGACTTAATGAACTGCTGAAATGAGAATAGCTATCTTTCCAAAAGCTGTAATTAAATACCAGGGAAAGCATCTCTATAGAAATACAACTACTTTTCTTCAAGCAAGTACTACAAACAAATTGCCTGATGATAAAAACTCTTGTGCAATTAAGTAGTATAAGTATCTCCCCTTCTAATGTCAACCAGAACTCTTTAACAGATAGCATGAATCAAAATGCTTCTTTAAATCAATTGCTTAGCTCTTTAACTAAGGAGGCAGCCTTATGAAGCAGCCTACTGGATATGAAAAAAATACATAAAGAAGATAGTTAATATTCTAGCTCAAGCTGTAGGAAAAAAACTTGTAATAAGAATACCTAAAAATTAGATTTTTTTAGTTTTAGTCAAGTAGGGTAGACAGAATAAAGTATTTTAATTTATTCCATGATTACCGTAGCAGCATTACAGCACACTGATCAAAATTTGACTCAATTGCAGTCCACAATTTTTGCAAGGTTTCTTTGACAATAGCATTTTCTCTAGTACCTGAAAATAATAAAACAGGTTAGAAAAGATAACATTTAACCTTTGGCTTGTCCTAAATAGACACCTGTCAAATACTTGTGAAAAATGCCACTAGCACTAATAGATTGTCTTGTGACTCCCTAGTTTTTATTTGAAATTTTATGGAAGTTTCAACTGAGCTGAAAACTAATTTCTCCTTTGACAGAGGACATTCCCTTCATCATCACATTTGTACTTTTCAGCACTCCTACAACTGCAAAAATGATGTGATCATTATTTTCTCTGATTTACATTTTTTTTCACAGTAACAAATTGTAGTTCTATGAGGTGAACTCTGTCCTTGAAGACTATGCTGTTTAGTTCCTAGCAGCTTTTATTTGCAGTTGCATGAAGGGGTGGGTATGTGCCTGGGCAGCCTGTGTAGCTAAAAAGAACATAAAAGAACTGGGCAGCTCTAGTGGGTAACTCATCCTATCCATTTTTGGCACTCAGGTGACAGGATGTGTTGCCATCTCATACTTCTATGCACAGAATACAGATGAAGACTAGGCAAACAGTTTAAACCTGTTGTCTAAATTTCAATACTACTGTTGGGTGAAATAATTCTTTATTACATAAGCAATGAGTGATAGAACAGGAGGGGAAAATCTATAAATAAATAAATTTCTTTTTTTTTTAAAAAAAAGGTGGGGGGAGCAAAATCACTTCACTGTAATGAAAAGTTAGACAAAAAAAAAAAAAAAAAAAGAAAGAAAGAAGAAGAAGATTAGTATGATTAAGAAACACCCCAAACAGTAAAGCACTTTGAAGATTATATGAGAACAACAGTTAACAGGGTATTGAGAAATCAGAAGTTCTGAAGACATTATAGCCAGAAGAAAAGAGTTGCCACACTTGCATAGTGCTCAAATGACAAATCTAAAATTCAAAAGAACAGTTCCTGGACTCTGGATTGTGTAGAAGTTAAGAATACTAGTGAAACTTTACAGAAATTCCTAATTTCCATGAAACTTATTAAAAATAGAAGGGGCACTAGACTAATTAGTAGGAAAGCTCCAGCAAGACTTGGATTATAGGTGATACTTTGGCAGAGAAGCAGCACCACATTTACTGATGAGAAGATGAAGGTACAAAAGACAGCTTGAAGAGATCATCTGGTGATGGGAAGTATATAGGTGAAAAAAACCACAGCAATTATGGTAATTCTGGTAATAATAAAGGAGCTTCCAGCAGAAATAAACCATAAATTATAAATTAAAATACCCCATAAATTATGGTAATTATGGTAATAATAAAGGAGCTTCCAGCAGAATAGGAAAAACTTAGTACAGAAGAAATGTGTATCTCACAATGCTGCAGTTTTCCTTGTCACAATACTCAGGCATTCCCATACTGTGATGCTAGAAGGAATCATTGTTATCTTAACTCTCTATGTAACAGCCCTGTTACTGCTGTTTCATCACATATAAATGACTTAGCCTTTTGTAATTTATGAGTATCTGTTTGATTTTGAAATTTTCAGTAGTAAATCACAAATCTTGGTTTATTCCAATACATGCTTTATCCTTTTAAAAAGAAATGCCACTTTTTCTAGTTTGAATGTGTCTGTACTGGCTCACAGTACCTTTTGAGCCTTTGATGATGTGTTCTGCTGGTTATCCATGATGNAAAAAAAAAAAAAAAGAAAGAAAGAAGAAGAAGATTAGTATGATTAAGAAACACCCCAAACAGTAAAGCACTTTGAAGATTATATGAGAACAACAGTTAACAGGGTATTGAGAAATCAGAAGTTCTGAAGACATTATAGCCAGAAGAAAAGAGTTGCCACACTTGCATAGTGCTCAAATGACAAATCTAAAATTCAAAAGAACAGTTCCTGGACTCTGGATTGTGTAGAAGTTAAGAATACTAGTGAAACTTTACAGAAATTCCTAATTTCCATGAAACTTATTAAAAATAGAAGGGGCACTAGACTAATTAGTAGGAAAGCTCCAGCAAGACTTGGATTATAGGTGATACTTTGGCAGAGAAGCAGCACCACATTTACTGATGAGAAGATGAAGGTACAAAAGACAGCTTGAAGAGATCATCTGGTGATGGGAAGTATATAGGTGAAAAAAACCACAGCAATTATGGTAATTCTGGTAATAATAAAGGAGCTTCCAGCAGAATAGGAAAAACTTAGTACAGAAGAAATGTGTATCTCACAATGCTGCAGTTTTCCTTGTCACAATACTCAGGCATTCCCATACTGTGATGCTAGAAGGAATCATTGTTATCTTAACTCTCTATGTAACAGCCCTGTTACTGCTGTTTCATCACATATAAATGACTTAGCCTTTTGTAATTTATGAGTATCTGTTTGATTTTGAAATTTTCAGTAGTAAATCACAAATCTTGGTTTATTCCAATACATGCTTTATCCTTTTAAAAAGAAATGCCACTTTTTCTAGTTTGAATGTGTCTGTACTGGCTCACAGTACCTTTTGAGCCTTTGATGATGTGTTCTGCTGGTTATCCATGATGATGCTTAGGTTCTCATATGGACTTCCTTTATATTTCCAGAAAAATCTCCAGACATTAGCCCATCTCCAAGCTAAATCTTAATTAATGTAAATTCTGGTCTAAGAGCTAAGTAAATCTAGGGGAGGTGTCTTTTCTATATTTTTTAGTATCATATGTGCTAATTGAGTGGTTGAGTATTCTTAGTTTTACAAGAGATCAGAGATTCTGGAACTTTCTATTGCATTTCAGTCCATTTTAACTAGGCATTAATTAGTAACAAACTCTTTACAGTAAAAGACATATTTAAAATGGCACACCTGGTTTTCTGCTGGCCACTACTTTTCTAACATAGGCCCCTCTCCAGATAGCTTGAATTTTAGGAGTTGCTGCTTCTTTTTCAGAAGTGAGTGTTTCATTCTGCCATCTAAGGGAATTCTCATGAGTCTCTGAAAGAAGGGGAGGAGAATGAATAATATCAATCAAGCTGGAAGTCATGTAGCTGCCTGCAATGAAATTAAAAAGAAAAAAAGAACAAACCAAACACAAAACAGTAAGAGTGCTATGGTGCAGCTTTGACCATGGCTGGATGCTAGGTGCCCACCAAGCCATCCTATCACTTCCCCACTCCCACTCCTCCTTGTCAGCTGGACCAGGGGGGGAAGAAAATAAGATGCAACTCCTGGGCTACAACAAAAGCAGTTTAATGAAGAATCAAAACAATGTTGCCCAATGAAACAAAAGAAAACAAAGACTTACTCTCTACTTCCCATCAGCAGGTAATGTCTGGCCCTTTTCAGGAAGCAGGGCTCCAAATGCACAGTGCTTGTTCTGGAGGGCAAGCAGATCTCCCCTGCCCTCTCCCTTTTTTTCTTTGGCTTTTATAGTACAGATGACATGATAGGGTATGGAATATTACTTTGGTCAGTTTGGGTCATCTGTCACCCCAGCCCACTGCAGGGGGAATGTTGAAAACCAGCCTTGGTGCTTGCAAGCCCTGCCCAGCAGCAGCCACAACACAGGGGTGTTATCAGCACCTTCCCAGTACAAAGCACAGCACTGGGAGGGCTGCTGTGGGGAGGATTCACTCCAGCTCAGTCAGACCCAATACAGCTATATTCTGAGGAATTACACAAAGTCAGAATGAAACTACTATCCTAATTACAAATACTAAAGAATTCTATTCTTACTCCTGTTTAGGTACAGTTACTGCAGTGCATTTACATTTTCAAATCAAGTCTCCTAAAGTAATTTCAAAATATCCTTTTAAACACAAACCAATAGCATTTGATACATTAAAGCCTGAATCAGATTAAAAGAGCTTCACAAGATTTTAAGTGCTTATGTCTTTCAATCCAATCATTTTCATAAGCAGCAATTTAAACACCAGTGTTATTCTGAACATTGTGTTCAACCTTCACTGGAATAAGGTTAAGATCTATGATAAAGTGACAATTCATTTATCTGACTGTGACTTTGTTATCAAGGAGGTTCAGAGGGGGATGGAAATTAGTAGGTTCTGACAGGTTAATAATGAGCTCTTTGAAGGCATCCTTGGCTAGGATTAGCATCCCAGGAGCCAGGAGCATCAGGGTTTAGGGGGAGGGTATGAGGAGTAGCACTACAAGAAACCAGTGCCAGGAGGGAAGTTTGGAACTGCAGAGATACAGAACAAGGGCAGTAAAAAAGTGCGAGGGAAACAAAACAGTGCTCCAAAAGGAAGTACCAACAAATAAAAAGGAGAAGAGAGAAATATACTGGAAAATTCAGACAACACTGCAGACAAACAAACAAGCTTAAGAAAATATTGTGGTTGTCAGCCAGATCATACATTTCAATCTACCATCTTTTATTGAATATTACTAAATGTGGCTGTGTTCCCAACCATCATTCCTCATTATAGTCCCATTTACAAAAAAAAAAAAAAAAAAGTCTTTCCCAGAAAATCTCTTTAATACTTAATGACTCTGAAAGGTTACACAAGCCTGCTTCAACAGAGAACAGATTAGGAGTCAACAATATGAATGGCACAACCACTTTTATAAAAAAGAAGCATATAAACACAGAATAATATAGGCTGCAGGGTACCACTGAAGGTCATCTGCTCCAATCCCACATCCAAACCAGGATCAACTTACAGCAGGTTGCTCATGGTCTTTAGTAAATGTCCAGTCCATTTTTTCATATCTCCAAGGATGGAAACTCCCCAATCTTGCTGGGAAATCTCTTCAAATTTTTTACTAGCTTCATGGTGAAAATTGTTTTAATAACATCCAACTGGAATTTAACATGTCCTAAGATGTGCCCTGTCACTGTGCATCTCTGAAAAGGGTCTGTCTCTTCTCCCATATTTATTCATCCAAGTAGCACATATTTCAAAATTAGCTTGTCCTATCTACAAGCTCATCTATTTTAGTATTAAATAACCCAGTGGCAAAATGCCTTTTGACCCCACTAATCATTGTTCTCAAGGAAAGGAAATACACTTCTATTTTCAGCAAGTGTTTTAGCTCAGAAGAACGGCCTCTGCTGCAGAGCCTACATTCCCCTTATAAGGCAAAATAACACGATAAAGTAAGTAGAAGTACACTTTTATATGAACATACAGTTGAATAGACTGACCTAACAGTTGAGAAGATCCTAACACTGAACCTGAATCAATTATACATAAAAGTGTGACTTTAATGTTACTCCTGATTCATCTAAGATTCTCTTGTTCTTGTTGCTTCTTAATCAATAGTCAAGTAACAGACAACTTCCCCAAGAAAGTGCCCAACTAGTGCAAGACAATGTCAGCTACACTTGGTTTCAGACAGGTAAGCAAGCACTTCAGTAGGGTCAGGTGACTCTACTGACAACTGGGTCTCCTCTTAGGTCATCTGAGACCCTTGCATTAGGTGAAGAAAAAGTAATGTTGTATAAAGATTACATAGTACCATGGTGAGTCCAATGAGCTTGATGAATAATTATATTTTTTTCCCCCCTTGGCTTAGCTTCCTGCATAATCAGCAAGCCAATCTGATTCCCTAGAGACTGTGCAACTGCTCATGATGGGAGTATGTGTTCTGAAAAGAAGAATGGGCAGATGTATTTGAAGTGATTATCAATATCAATACAGTACCTGAAGACACAGTGTCATCCTCAGAAATCACAGTGTCTCTAAAATCCAAAGTGAAGGACCTGAAGGCAAATTTATAGCTGTAAGGAGCCTTCTTGCCTAGTACGTGTTTGATCAAACACCAAAACGAGCTATTGAAGACCTAAAATAAAAAAGAGGAAAAACATTCAAAGGATGATTCATTTTAAAAAGCTGGTAAGTATTGTTTATATTTTTTTCATTTCGTTTCAAAAATAGTTAAGCTCTTCTATGTTTTTTATGTAAAAATGAAGTCTTTAACTTCCTCTAACAAATACAGTAACTGAAAATTAGTCCCAACTGTAGGACAGTTCAAGCCAACAATCAAGAGAAAACCTGTTTCATGCCTGGCTTATTAAATATATGACCAATTCTACAGCATAGGTTTCATAATCTGAAATTACCTTAGTAGTTTTTGTAAAGTGAGTTGATGGTGTCATAAGAGGGGACACAAAAACACATGATGATCACAATCTTGACAACTGACATTCTACTTAGAGGCTTCAGACAGAGACCAACAACCTAATGGGCATACTTACTGAAATAGGACTTGGCACCACAAGGAAAATTAGGAATATACTGATAAGCAAGAGGGTGTCCTACTTATATGATTAAACTGATGGCTCTATTTTTATTCTTGACTTGCTCTTTAAAGAACAGAAATCTGGTCTCCTTTTGCTTTATTCCAATAAATGTAAATTTTAGGGTATGTCTTTCAGAACTTATTTCATATTTTGAACTGAAGAACATAGCTAATTTTGAGTCTGGTATTAAGCCCACATATGAAAGTACTGGCTTAGGTGTTCTATTTTTTAATATCACTGGTTATAAAAATATGAATGCCTTTCTTCTATTCAGTCTTCTAAAATACACAGTCTAAACTGCATGAGCTTTCTAGTACTTTGGGGAAAGTAAGTGAATCTGGAATATATTGGAATATAATCTGCAGTGACTATAGAAAAAATTTCTATCAGTATTATAAACATATAAAAAATAGCTTATATTTTACATGACTTTTCTCTTGCACTCTATATTGAAAAGCTACAGCATAGAGATGTAAAAAAATCGATGTTTCCAACATGTATTTAAAGATCCTTTAATTTAGCATACACAGAGCAAAGAACTTGAATAAGAATGTTGACACTTTCAAAAAACAAAGGTGTATATAGGGTGCTACTGGTATGCCAGTTCCCCAGGCAAACCCAAGCAGCACGGGGGATGGAGTGGACTGAAGATTCCACAGCCCTGCCCTGTGAGATTGTAACAGAGATGGGAACTTGGTGGAATTTCAGGATTTATAAGCTGCCTGCTTGCCACCCTCTGCCAACAGTCTGTCAGTTTTTGGACAAAGTGCCATCCTTGTGAGAACTTGGCTCATTATAGGGCCATTCTAATACCCAAACACACCTCCAGCCCAAGGCTGCCCACCTCCGAGTG